>AWOL01S0001072.1:457787-469877 GCA_000715115.1 Nicotiana otophora | reverse complement strand
CTTTGCATCAAGACACAACCAATAACAATCCGAGAAGCATCACAATACATTGTATAAGGACCTGACGCTGAAGGCAAAACTAGTAGTGGAGTTGTGGTCAAGGCAGTCTTGAGCTTCTGGAAGATCTCCTTACACTCATCTGACCACCTGAAAGGAGCACCCTTCTGGGTCAATTTGGTCAAAGGCGATGCAATAGATGAGAAACCCTCCATGAAGCGACGATAATACCTGGCCAAGTCGAGAAAGCTCTGAATCTCCGTAGCTGAGGACGGTCTGGGCCAACTCTGAACCGCCTCTATCTTATTTGGATCCACTTTACTCCCCTCACTGGACACCATGTGCCCCAAGAATGCCACTGAACTAAGCCAAAACTCACACTTGAAGAACTTGGCATAAAGTTTCTCCTCCCTCAGCCGCTGCAACACAATCCTTAAATCTTGGGCATGCTCCTCTTGGCTACGTGAGTACACCAGGATATCATCAATGAATACTCTGAAAAATGAGTCGAGATATGGCTGAAATACACTGTTCATCAGATGCATGAATGCTACTGGGTGTTTGTAGCCCAAAAGACATCACAAGGAACTCATAGTGACCATAATGGATCCTAAATGCTGTCTTTAGAATATCCAAGCCCCGAATCTTCAACTGGTGATATCCAGACCTCAAATCAATCTTCAACTGGTGATATCCAGACCTCAAATCAATCTTAGAGAATACCCTTGCTCCCTAAAGCTGGTCGAATAAACCGCCAATGCGCGGAAAAGGATACTTGTTCTTGATTGTAACTTTGTTCAACTGCCTAGAGTCGATGCACATCTGTATCGTACCATCCTTCTTCTTCACAAATAGAATCGATGCACCCCAAGGCGACACACTAGGCCTAATAAATAACTTATCAAGAAGTTCCTGAAGCTTCTTTTTCAATTCCTTCAATTCAGCTAGTGACATACGATACGGAGGAATAGAAATGGATTCAGTGCCAGGCACCAAGTCAATATCCATGTCGGGCGCATGCCCGATAGGACTGCAGGAAACACATCCAAAAAGTCTCGCACCACCAAAACAGAGTCAATAGTAGAAGTATCAGTACCAACATCCCTCACAAAGGCCAAGTAGGACAAACACCCCTTCCCAACCATCCGTTGGGCCTTCAAATAAGCAATTACCCTCTAGGAACATAATCTAGAGAACCTCTCCACTCGATCCTTGGCAACCACGATATCGCCAATATCACGGTCTTAGCGTGACAATCTAGAATATCATGACATGGAGACAACCAATCCATACCCAAGATCACGTCAAAATCAATCATACTAAGCAATAAGAGATCAACTCTAGTCTCCAATCCCCCAATAGTCACTACACATGACCGATATACACTGTCCACAATAATAGTATCGCCCACTAGCGTAGATACATGAATAGATGAAGCTAAGGACTCACGGAGCATATCCAGATAATGAGAAAAATATGATGATACATACGAGTAAGTGGAACCAGGGTCAAATAATACAGAAGCATCCCTATGGCATACTGAGATAATATATATGATCACTGTATCTGAAGCAACAGCATCTGGCCTGGTAGGAATAGCATAGAATCGGGCTGACCGCCACCCGATCAACCTCCCCCTCTAGGGTGACCTTTAGCTACCTGACTCCCACCCCGAGCTGGCGGGGCGGGTGGTGAAGTAACTGGTGCTGAAGTCATGGCCTGACTCCTCTGCTGAGCTGGAACTCCCGTAAGGTGGGGACAAAACTTCTTCACATGACCCAACTCTCCACACACGAAACATCCCCTCTCGGAAAATGGTGGAAAATACTAAGGCGGACCCCGTGAACCAGAATAACTACCAGAGAAACCTGGTGCAGATGAACCCTGAACTGAAAAGGCACGAGATGAACTATAAGCTGGGAGAGCACTAAGAGATGACTGACCCGGTCTAGTATTATACGAACCATGGCTAGATAATGCACCACGATGAGCTGGATAAGCCATCTGGGCGAGCCTATAAGAGCGACCCATGTTGTGGTAGGACTGTCCCCCAAAAGGAACACCACTAAAACCACCCGAACCACGAGGCATCTTATCATCCCTCTGTTCACGCTCCTGACTACGGACCATCTCTAGCCACCGAGCAATGTCAACTACCTCATCGAACTTAGCACCTGATACACTCTCCAGAGTCATAACAAAATGGTACTGATAGTAGAGGCCATCAATGAATGTCTTAATCCTCTCTTTCTCAGTGGGAACCAACCAAACCGCATGACGATCCAACTTTGAAAACCTCATCTCATACTGGGTCACAGACATGCCATCCTGACGTAGCTACTTGAATTACCTGCACAGCTCCTCCCTACGGGTCTGTGGCACAAACTTCTCCAAGAATAGAACAGAGAACTCATGCCATGTAAGTGGTGTTGCATCGATTGGCCTACGCCTCTTATAGTCCTCCCACCATCTGAAGGCATCCCTAGTAAACTGAAAAGTAGTGAATGAGACCCCAATGGTTTCCAGAATACCCGTCGTACGAAGCATCTGCTGGCACCTATCCAAGAAGTCCTTGGCATCCTCTGACTCAGACCCACTGAATGATGGAGGCAGGAGCCTCCTAAATCTCTCTAGTCTCCTCTGCTCATCATCAGTCATAACGGGACCCACCTGGTCTTGAGCAACTGCAACCGGCTGGGCTGGTAGTACCCCCGGGGTCTAAAGTCCCTGTATCACCTGCTTTGGAGTACAGGTGACGAGAGTTTGAGTACCTCCCCTGGCCTAAGAACTGGCTAGCACAGTCTGAACAGAAACTGCCTAAGCAAGGCTAGTGCACACAGTCAAAATCGGAACCAAAGCCTCCTGAAGGCCTGGAATCACAATGGGCACAGCGGGTTCCTGAGTTAGCCCCACTAGCTCACCCACATCTGGAACCTGCTCCTGAGCTGGAGGAACTGGTGCCTGTGCAGGTGCTGCTCTAACTGTTGTACGAGCTGTACCTCTACCCCTACCGCAAACCCGGCCTCTCGTGGCCCTAGCTGGTGGTACTGATGGTTGTCCGTCTAGCCCGGTAGCACGTGTCCTCACCATCTATGAGAGAATACAATAACAAAAGTTTAGTTTCCTAAATCAACAAATTCACACGACAAGAGTACAAGAATGTGAAGTTTTCCTAAGGGTTCGGCTATCTTTCGAAGATAAGTACAGACGTCTACGTACCGATCCGTAAGACTCCACTAAGCCTGCTCATGACTCGTGAGATCTATGTAACCTAGGCTCTGATACCAACTTATCACGACTCAAAACCCAACCTGTCGTGATGGTGCCTATCATGGTACTAGGCAAACTGACTACTCAGACGTTTCCAACACTTTCAACTTTGAAATACACTAAAATAGTTTAAATAAATAAAAACCTCATAAAACGGGATTGAATATCATAACTCAATACATAAGTTTTCCCAAAATTTAGGTGTCACTTAGTACTTGAGCATCTACATAATGATATAGTCTGTTACACTATCTGGAAAGTAGAACTGAATAAATAAACTAAAATATAGGGGAGGAGAGTCAAGGCATGTGGACACCAAAGCAGCTACCTTGATGATCTCCGAATGTCTGAACTCTGTGAATCAGCAACCGCCGTGACCGAAAATACCTGGATCTGTACACGAGGTGCAGGGCGTAGTGTGAGTACAACCAACTCAATAAGTAACAAATTTAACCTTTGGACTGAAAGTAGTGACGGACTCGAACATTAAAGCCCACATACAGAATTGACAGTACGGAAAATTCACGAAAACTATGGCAGTGATATCTCAGAAATTCATAATCTACAGGTAATGGTACAAAAATTTAGACATGCTTTCAGGTTTTGCAAGAAAACTCAACACAGAACATGGCAGATCCAGCCTAGGGTAGATCCAGCCCAAATACAAATAAACCAGGGCACATCCAACCCAAATACAAATAAACCAGGTAGATCTAGCCAAAATATAAATAATCGCTAGCAACTGCGCCTACTATGGATGTTCAGACTCTGAAGGGGCAGATCCAGCTCGAGCGCTATAATAAGCCAAATCCTGGCATGAATCAACAAAGTCTGTTGCGGCGTACAGCCTGATCCCATTAATATCACTCACAATAGACCCTCAGCCCCACTCAGTCATTAATCTCTCCAGTTTCTTGGACTCATAAGAATCATGATAATCAGCCCAAACAATGATGATATGATGTATCAATAAAGGACAACAGAGACTGAGATATGATATGCAAATAATAGTTGTGACTGAGTATAAAATGGTAAGTTAATCAAATAGTTCAACATGTAATATGACCTATGTGGGTCCCAACAGTACTAGCACGTAACCTAAGCAGGATTTCTAAAATGACTGGCAGCTCAAATTCTCTAACACATGGTAAAAATATGGTAACGGCAAGATTAATCGATGATACAGTTTTGCATGGAATTGACCAAATCACAATTCCTATTGTGCACACCCACACACCCGTCACCTATCATGTGTGTCACTTCAACAACAATCACATAACATGTAATTCGGGATTTTATACCCTCAAAACCAAGTTTAGAAGTATTACTTACCTCAAACTATGCAAAACTCTACTCCAACAAGCCCTTGCCTCACGAAACGGCCTCCCAATGCCTCGCATCTAGCCACAAACAATTCAGTATGATCAACTTGAGCTATAGGAATCAATTCCATATAAAATGCTAAGTTTTTAATCAAAAGTCAACTCAAAAGTCAACCCCCGGGCCCACGTCTCAGAATTTGATAAAAGTCACAAAATTTGAACACTCATTCAACCATGAGTCCACCCATACCAAAATTACTCAAATCAGATACCAAAATCTCTATCAAATCCCCAAAATTTGGTCTAAGGACTTTCCTTCATTTTTCCCTAATGTTTCAACCCAAATCACTAATTAAATGATGAAATCAAAGATATAAACATAGAATTTAACCAAAACTAAGTAAGAATCACTTACCACAATCTCTCCCTTGAAAACCTCTCCAAGAATCGCCTCCAACCGAGCTCCCAAAATCAAATTTGTGAAATAGGCTCAAACCCTCGTTTTGAAATATTTAAGTTCTGCCCAGATGTCCCTTCTTCACGATCGCGGAAAATCTTCGCGATCGCCAAGCACAAACTCCAATGCCCCCAGAACTTCCTCTACGCGGTCGCATACAAACTCACGTGAACATGAAGCATAGGCTTCCCAAGCCTACGCGATCGCAAATAGACCCACGTGTTCGCATAGAATAACTCGCGTGACCAGCTCTTGCCTCATTTTCTCTTCGCGAACGCGGCTTAGCCCACGCGTTCACGATGCACTGATTCCCCAGCTTACGCGATCGCATACCAAAACTCGTGATCGCATAGAACAAAGACCTCAGCTGCCCAAATTAGCCTACGGAATGGCGGACCTTCCCACGCGATCGCATATAAGGAAACCAGACCAGAACACCAGCAATCTTCAGCAGTCTTTCAAGTCCAAAATTTGATCCGTTAACCATCTGAAACCCACCCAAGGCCCCTGGGACCTCAACCAAACATACCAATAAGTCCTAAAATATCATACGAACTCTCTCAAAGCGCCAAATTACATCAAGCATAATGAACTTGTGAACTTCTACATTCGACGCTGAAACCTATCAAATCAAGTCCGATTGATCTCAAATTTTGCAAACAAGTCATAAATGACACCACAGACCTACACCAACTCCCGGAACCAAAATTCGAGCCCGGTAACCACAAAGTCAACTCTCGGTCAAACTTTTAAATTTCCAATTTTCCCCATTTCAAGTCTAATTCAACTACGGACTTCCAAATCATTATCCGGACACACTCCTAAGTGCAAAATCACCCAATGGAGCTAATAGAACCATCAAAACTCCATTCCTGAGTCATTTACACATAAGTCAATATCCGGTCAACCTTTTCAACTAAAGCTCTAAACTTTGAGACTAAGTGTCTCAACTCATTCCGAAATATATCTCGAACCAAACCAACTATCCCAGCAAGTCACATAGTAACTATTAAGCATAAACTGAGTTGTAAATGGGGGAACGGGGTTACAACTCTCAAAATAACCAGCCGGGTCGTTACAACAATCACCTAAATATGTACTATTTTTCAAGCAATACATAATAAATAGGCATCGTTAATTGAGAGCTCTTCAATTAACTAAAATAAGCACGTAGTTAAACAAATAGAAAAATTCGAAGACTCAATTATATCAAAACGTATCAAGAATTTATCCTACAAAAGATTCCATCAAAACCCTAGATAACAGAATTAGCTATTTATAAAAGTATGTAAAACTACAATACTAAAATTCATAACCAATAATGGAACTAGGAAGAAGAAAGTGAAAAACTCATAGAAGAATTCTCCGCCTTGCTCCTTGTGTGTTCTTGCCTCCTTAGGTCGACTCTACCCTCCTTAGGTCGAATTCCCTCCTTTAAAAGTGACTTTAAAGAGTATTTATATTTGCCCCGTATATTAGTCGAAGCGAAATAAGTAAGCTTTATGAGTCTAGGAGATGATGTAGGCGTTTCTTTGATTGTCCATTGAGCTAGTATGCCACCATAAATAAAACTATCCTTATATAGCCCATTTGAGCCTATAAACCTTTTCTTTGGCACCCATGTTACAAGCCGATTTCTTTTTTGTTCTTAATTAGATCTTTTTGAACCTTTACCTCCGAAAATACTTAAATCGCTAGAAGAGTAAGGTGATACTTAGGGTAGCTTTTGAGTGGAACTACAGAAAGGCCAAAAGGTGCATGTATGTTTTGAAAGATCATTAGCCGGGTAACCCAAGTTTGGAGAGTGTTGAAAGAAAAAAAGAAAGAAATAATTGAAAATACACCTCTTATTCCTCTTATCCCAGCTAGTGAATGCATAGTCGTGCTTAAAGAAGAAGGGTTAAATTGTATATGGTTTCGTGGCATTGCGTGAATTAGTCATGAAGGGTATGTATTTGAAAGTTAAGTGTAGTGTATTAAAGTACTTAGGAGGGTTAGTCACTATACCCAAATATATCCTACTCATTCCTTAGCCTACATTACAACCCGTAAAGACCTAATTGATCATAGACTTTGTAAGCTTAGATTAGTAGAGACATACACTACGGGCAAGCCTGTGGTACGACCTCGGGATGCACATGAATTTCTTTGTGAGAGTGAGTGAATTCTTTCGATGTGTAAGTCCTTAAATTATACTTGAATGCATATTTGAGTGCGTGGACTAATTTCTCTCTTTGATTGTGGTGAGAGCACATGATTTACAAAGAATTGGTAAAGTCCATGCATTTTGAGTTGACACAAGAAGTGAGTCATATTAAGGAATGTATTTGAGCCATCTCTTGAGGTTAGGACGTTAGAAGAAGTCGCACAAATATTTTAAATAGTTTTGGCATGGGCCTAATCTTGAAGAAAGATGTCACTAGTTCTTATGTTGAGTTCTACGTGTTGGTATAAACCATTGTCATTAGTATGATGCTTGAATAATTTTTGTTGAAACGTGTTTCTTGCCATTTTGCTTAATTTTGAAAGTTGTTCGAGGACGAGCAAGAGTTTAAGTGTGGGGTATTGATAAACAGTGAAAAATGCATATGTTTTGGTGTACTTCATCTCATAACTTGTGTGAATGTGGGAGATTACATGAGTTTTTATAGTGAATTATGCTCATTACATGCATTCTTTTGTGTAGGAGCAAGTTAGACGAAAGATGAGCAAAAGAAGTTGATTCGGGACCAAACTACTAGAGAAGTACTTCGCTCGTTCACTCTCGCATGTACACGAGAGAGTGAACGAGCTAGCTGAGGAGAGCTTGAAAACATAACAGTGAATTATGGCAAAAAGGCATGGAAGTGCATGAGAGACCTAGAAGAAAAAGGAAAAGAGAAGAACTTTGCTCGTTTATTGTCGCGTGCGCACGAGAGAGTGAACGAGCCAACCTAAAAAGACTGTTCCGAAGTGGACTTGTATTATTTCGTCCCATGCTAGTACAGAATGTAATCAATCCTCGCATCATACAATACACATGATTCACTACGGATGGTTCAGACCCGACACTCAAGTTAAACAACTAAGCATAGTCATCACATTAACTCAACACATGAAAAGTTATCACAGAGTAAATAAATGAACTTAAGCGTCAAAGGAAAGTCAAATATATTCTCAAGGCATATGGGCACATAGAACATGAAGAAGATAATCAATTCAAATGTTACAGCTCTAAGTCCCGGCATAAAACATGTCAAAAAGCACAGATAGTAAGTTTTTCTCATTCTATTATCGTTTCTAAAAATAAAAGGAAAATCTTTTGGTATTTTTTTCTTTAGACTTTACTCGCTCAAGAAAACTATTTAAGAAATCTATCATCGGAAAAAGTCCAAAATTTTTGAAAATTCTACCTAAAAAAAACTACTGCCCGGTTAAAGATTCATCCCTTGAAAAAGAACCATGGCCATAAGAAAAATCAAGAGGGATTATTTCTACCTAGTTATTTTTTTATATATACATATTTTTTTAACATACGTAACATAACACAAGAAATCACCCAAACAATCTTCTCCCACCCCACACTTAAAATTGTGCATTGTCCCTAATGCACACCATAAATAATAAGAGGGTAAAAGAAACTCCCTGATAGGCCAAAGTCCGAAGCATTAGCAGCTCATGGAATACTCAGACTTCTCCCGGGCATTGGTCGTTTATGCGGGCACCCCACACTTAGTTCTAGCCATCTTGCTTTCTTTTGCTTCTTTTCAATGGATTTGCTTCTCATGCTCTTAGAAAATTAAAAGAAATATTAAAAATAACACAATAAAAATAATTTTTAAAAATAAAAAAATAAAAAAATCAATGAAAGCAGTAAAGTTGGGTTGCCTCCCAATAAGTGCCTGATTTAACGTCGCGGCACGGTGTGAATCAATTTTTACCTCCACCTCGAGCTTATGAATTGGACCCCAAATTTTGATTCAAGCTTATGATTATGCTCATAGGGCGGTACAAATTCTTGTGAGCCAAAGTTAAGTAATTTCTCATGCGCCTTTTGGCTCTCGATCAAAGAGTGTCACCTTGCCTAGACGGCCTTGAATGTTTCAAAGTATAAGGCTCATCTACCTCTTGCCTTGACTCATTTTTATACTCATAAGGATCAATTCTCATTTCATCATCCAAACATAATGTAGAGAAGTGTTTGGACAGAGGTCTGACACGCTCAAATACCTGAACTTCAAGATTTTCAACCTCCTCGATACAAATTATACTAGAGTCAACTAAATTTGTATCCCTAATGTCCTTGCCTGACTCTAGTATCACTTCTTCAACATTGACATCATCAAATTTTAGTCGGTTAGTGTGTTGGTGTTCTACTCTAGACCCCATTGGCACCTCAATTTCTATCTCTAATGCACACTGCTCCAGCTACTATCCATAATATTAACTTGTTGAGCATTAAAAGCTTCAATTAGTTGACTCACTTGAACTTTCAAGTTATGAATAGTTGCCTATTTCCTATGTATCTGCAGTTGTATCTCATTATTATTTCCCACAAGGTACCTTAGCATATCCTTGATCTCTTTTAGGTCATCATCCTCGGGTTCTTTGTTCCTATTAACTTCATAAGAAAAAGTAGAATCATCATAGTAAGGGGTTGGGGAAGGATAAGAAATATAAGCACAACCATGAAAGTGACCATCTTGACCACCGTACACATCACACACATTCCATCAATAAGATTGAGTTGGTGCACATAACTCGCTCTCAGGAATATTTTAATAATTTTGCGAGGGGTGGTTTCCTTCACAATATGTATAAGGATCAAAAGTAGAATGACCAACACCTAAACTCCCATAATTTCAAGATGGCATGTTTCTCAAATCAAAAAGTAGACTAAAATAAAATTAAACAAAGAAAAAAATTAAATAAAAGTTCAAACTTGAAACTTAGCAACGACGTCAAAATTAAAAAAAGAACAAAATAAAATAAAAGTTCAAACTTGAAACTTAGCAATGACGCCAAAATAAAATAAAAGTTTCCAGCAACGGCACCAAAATTTGGTCACGCCCAACTCTAGTCCTGAAAATGATAAGTGATCGCTGCAAATATAATTTGGTCTAAGAGTCCGGAGTCGAATCCTACAAAAAACTAAGGTTTAGCTATAACTGTTCACTATCACTAAGAAGACAAGCTCGAACAATTCCTAAGTTAGAAATATTAAGATTCTTATGTTTAACTAATTAACTAACAAATTAAGGTAATAAATTAATAACCAAAGATACTAAGGGTTGAAGATAAGATTAAGGAGATCTAGAGTTATGATTTCCCCAATTGTCGAAATTCTTCTCGCTACATATTATATAATTTCGCCTAATTATTCTCTACTGATCGTGAGCACTCGACTTATTGTAATTCTCTCTTGAGCAACTACAATAATGTACTAGTCATATTCTCTGGAATTACAATACCTCGCACTTCTTCACCGCTCACTATGATCGCGTCAAAGGTTCGTTATCTCTAATCCAGCTTTTTAACCCGCCGTATTGATCTCTCATATACGTTAGAAGTGACGTTGTTCAACAACCACCTAAATATGTACTCTTTTTCAAGCAATACATAATAAATAGGCACTGTTAATTTAGAGATTTTCAATTAACTAATATAAGTACGTAGTTGAACAAATAGAAAAATTCAAAGACTCAATTATATCAAAACGTATCAAGAATTTATCCTACAAAAGGTTCCATCAAAACCCTAGATAACAGATCTAGCTACTCATAAAAGTATGTAAAACTACAATACTAAAATTCATAATCAATAATGGAAATAGGAAGAAGAAAGTGAAAAACTCATAGAAGAATTCTCCGCCTTCCTCCTTGTGTGTTCTTGCCTCCTTAGGTCAACTCTCCCCTCCTTAGGTCGAATCCCCTCCTTAGGTCGAATTCCCTCCTTCAAAAGTGAGTTTAAAGACTATTTATATGGGATAGTGTTAGCATGGGACAAAATAATACAAGCCCACTTCGGAACAGTCTTTTTAGGTTGGCTCGTTCACTTTCTCGTACGGACGCGAGAGTGAACGAGCAAAGTTCTTCTCTTTTTCTTTTCTTTCTAGGTCTCTCGTGCACTTCCATGCCTTTTTGCCATAATTCGCTATTTTTTTTCAAGCTCTCCTCAGTTAGCTCGTTCACTCTCTTGTGTGCACGCGAGAGTAAACGAGCGAAGTATTTCTCTTGTCATTTGGTCCCAAATCAACTTCTTTTGCTCATCTTTCGTCCAACTTGCTCCTACACATAAGAATGCACGTAATGGGCATAATTCACTATAAAAACTCATGTAATTTCCCACATTACACAAGTTATGAGATAAAAGTACACCAAATATGTATTTTTCACCGTTAATCAGTAAACTTCTTAAAAATTGGATAATATTATTAAAGACGTATTTGTATTGTAAAATGAAAAATAGAGAGAAAAATTCAATTCTCACTGTAAAATAAAAATTAAAGGAAAAAATTTAAATCCTGAAATTCAATAAAGGAAAATTCTTTGCCCGACAAAAATCCTCAAATGCTTTGTCGAGATATTCACTTATTATTTAATTTCATTAAAAAGACATGAATGCCTAACTTTTCAATTAATTGACTTGCAGATTTTATATGAAAATGGAAAAGTTCACCAAAAGCTTTTTGAATTCCCTTCAACATACTATATTACATATGGTCATGATCAAATTTATTTAATACAATCACCAATCTTTCTATTGAAATTTTTATATCATTAATATTAGAATCTAAAATAATAAACTGCTCACAATATGCAAAAAAAAAAACATCATAAAAGATAAAAGATGAGTTCATAAAAAAGTTTAGTTGTGAATTACAATGATTAAAATAATATAGTAGAAGCAGCTTCCACAAGCAAGTAAAAGATGCAAAACTCCCGAAAGTTGAATAACCAAAATTTGTAAGCAATAAATTCAATACCCTATCTACTAAATAAAAATAATTACAGAGAACGAACTGGAGTAAATTCTCTTGGTATTTTGGGCACGTTAAATCCATTC
>AWOL01S0001072.1:417300-456258 GCA_000715115.1 Nicotiana otophora | reverse complement strand
CCCCCCCATAATTCATGTTTTTCTCGGACAAATCCGTTATCTAATACATCTCTCTAACCTAACATATAATCACTTCATGATTTTTGTGCTTAACTCGAAAAGTAACAAATTCGTATCTAATTTAAATGTTCCTAATTTTGAGTGATTTTATCAATTTTAAAGTCTTAAATATTAGAATTTCCTATATAATTCAAATAAGGAAAGATTTAATAACTAAAATTTTGAAAGATTTCAATACTAAATATTAGGAAGATAAGCAAATGACTATTTTGTCTAGTGTGAATTCTATTTTTAAAGAGTAAAAAAGGCGAACAATATTTCGCTAAGGGCATTCGTGCTTTTAATATAGTACTTGTCACGACAAAAAATCCATTATAGGCCGCGATGACGCCCAACATCGCTGTTAGGCTAGCCAACACTAAATTATTCATTTTTATTATTTTTAAAATCATAAATCTTGTTTAAATAGAGAGGCCACTGCATTAAAATAAGTCGTAGTTACTTGCAGTTTAATGAAAATATAAGGTAAAAGTGTGCAAATGTAAAACAATCCATAAATAATTTCTAGAACAACCCCCAAAATTTAGTGTCACAAGTGCATGAGCATCTACTAGGAATATAATAAATTACAACATCTGTCTGGAATACAAGTTAGACAGAAGAATATAAATAACTCTGATGGAGACTCGGTATGTTGCGGATTGTAACATGGAATGCAGCTCACCGTAAAGTCCCCGGAACGGCCGAGCCTTTGCGCCCAAAAGACCACCAAACCTATATATATATATATATATATACTTGCACAATAAGTGCAGCAAGTGTAGCATGAGTACGTAAATCAACGCGTACCCAGTAAGTATCTAGCCTAACCCCGGAGAAGTAGTGACGAGGGGTCGACATCGACACTTACTAGTGGTCTAATAAATCAAATATAGTAGGAAGTACACAAATATATGGCAGGGTAATAAACAGTATAAACAAATATAGGTACGTGGTACAATCCTCCTCTGAACAGTAAACTCAAGCTCTCAATTATTAATTACCTCCTCAACCGGAGTATATATGTAATGGACCTCACCAGATAGGTCGTCACAACTCAAATCAGGAAAACATATGGATACGCTGGTTTCTTCTCAAATACTACGCACGACGTTGCCGAGGCGAATGGCCCGATCCCATAAGAATATGATACTGCCGAGGCGAATGGACCGATTCCATAAGAATATAATACTACCGAGGCGAACGGCCCGATCCCATTATAATGTGTACACTACCAAGGGTCGAACGGCACGAACCATAGATGCATCTATTATACTGTCGAGACGAACGACCCGCTCCCATAAGAGTGTGGTACATAATCCTGCCGAGGCGAACAGGCCGATCCCATTAGAATAAGAAGCTTTAACGGGTCCTTGACCCCACTCACGAATAAACGTCTGAGTTATGAAGTTTAAGGAAAGCTTGTGCACAACGCGGAGGAATTCATAAGGGAAGCACAAATTATTCTGCGGGTTATCAAGTAGCTCGTCACATTTCTACAATAATGAATCTATCACCCTATGCAAGTCTAGTCTCAAGTTGTAATGCATAATAAAGGAATTAAACGAGCAAAGATAACTCAAATAGTACAATTATAGCATGGCGTGAAACTAAGTCTAACCCGACATAATCAGAAATTCTAGCATACGTACGGACGCTCGTGACCTCATACGTGCGTAACTCCCACAATATGTAATACATAAGAATACAATACCTACGGGGTAATCTCCCCCTCACAAGGTTAGACAGGAGAATTACCTCGCTCCGAAGTTCCATAACCTACTCCAACGCCTCTCTAAGACTTCAAACTCAAAGCCCATCGATCCGAAACTAGTCAAACAATCGTGAAAAATCGATAAAAATATATTCCAACGTTATACTTAATTAATTTATAACAATTTCCAAGTCCGCTCGAAAATTTAATAAAGTCAACCCACGGGCCCATGGGCCCGGATTTTGAAATTTTTCGAAGATAATCATTACTCATAACGTTATGTCCTAATTTTATGTCCAGTTTTGTGGTAAAATCCAAAAATTCCAATTCTAGGTCTTTCTTCAAAATCCCAAAATTTTCACAAATTTTCATATTAAAATTCCATGAGTTCATGAAATATAATCAAAAGTTGTTTAGAGACACTTACCCCCAAGAGATGGATGAAATAGCTCTCCAACACCATCCCAAAGTCGGATCCAAGAGAGAAAGATTAGATGAAATGAGCAAATCCCGTTTTTGCTAACTTATATTCTGCCCAGGCCTCCTTTCTACGCGTTCGCGGAAAAGACCTCGTGATCGCGGAGGCCATCTTGTCTAGAAATTCCCTTACGCGAACGCGAAGTTTAACCAGACAAGCCTACGCGAACGCGTGTCAAACAACGCGAACACGAAGGCAAAAATCTCAGCCTCAGAAAATACCCTACGCGATCGCGTGAGTCCTTCCACGATCGCGTAACACAACTCCCCCAAACAGGCCTGCCTCCTCAGCTCCCTGCGTTCACGACTCATCTCACGCCAACGCGAAGAAACACCTGCTCCAGCTACACGGTCGCTTTTCCTCCTACGCGATCACGTTGAACAAACCTTCCACCAACCCAGCTAACCCTTCGCGATCACATCCTTACTTCCGCGATCGCGATTCATACCAATCACACCAGAAACTAGTAGTGGAAAAACAAGGAGAATTGATTCGAAACCATCCTGAAACTCACCCGAGGCCCCCGAGACCCAGTATGATCACACCAATAAGTGCCAATACCTTACCCAAACTTATCCAAAGGCTCAAAATACCACGAATAACATCAAAATCATGAATTGACGATCAAAATCCTTCTTTCAACTTTCAAACTTCGACGGACGCGTCCGAATCATATCAAAATATTCTGGAATGACGCCAAACTTTGCGTACAAGTCATAAATCACGATACAAACCTATTCCAAGGCTCGGAATCCCAAACGGACATTGATAACACCAAAGTCCACTTCAAACCAAACATAAGAAATTCTTAAACTTTCAAAATGTTAACTTTCTACAATAAGCGCTGAAATGCTTTCGGACCACCTGATACTCAACCCGAACATACGCCCAAGTTCAAATCATCATACGAACCTATTGGAACCTTCAAATTCCGATTCCGGAGTCGTTTACTCAAAAGTCAAATATTGGTCAACTCTTCTAACTTAAAGCTTCCGAATTCAGAATCTTCCTTCTGAAACAACTCCGAACTTTTTGAAATTCAAATCCGACCACACATACAAATCATAAAACATGAAGTAGCTACTCACGGCCTCAGATCGCCGAACGACGGACTAGAACTCAAAATGACTGGTCGGGTCGTTACATTCTCCCCCACTGAAACATACGTTCGTCCTCGAACGTGCTAGGAATTGTTCCGGAGTTGTCCCAAAATCACGTTTCAACACCTTGTGCACCTACCCGGGCCACCACAACCTAGTTGAGAACATTAGCTCGAGCCAGACTGAAGATCCTCCCTTTTATTTAGTCAATAAGCCTCAGAACCAAATTTCAACCTCCGAATTTATCTACAAGACTTGATTCTAACATACGAATACCGTATCAATCTCCACACGCTGAACCCACACATGATCATGCACCCATGCTAACATCACACAACGCATCGCATAACTCATTTTCCCAAGGCAACCTCCTCCAAGCACAACAACTGCAAATTCACTGACCTGACGCCCGTAGTATACCTCATAACACATATAAGCCTGGTATCAATCCTCACAATGCTGCAACGATGGTAACTCATAACCACCCATCAAATCAATAACTCGTGGAGTTTCTCTACTTGGCAAGAACTGTTACCTCATTCTGAACTGAATAGTGACACTTTCTCTTTAATGCACCTTGCATAAATCCGCTCGCACCAATTTCAGGTCCAAAAGCCTCATCTCACCCAGTACAAGCTGCTCCGGCAATGAGCCACCTCAAACACTAACCAAAATCTCATATGAAGCCATCAATGCGCCAACAAGATACAACTTGAATATGACACATAAGGAAGAACGAACTCTGGAAAAGAACTATCTAGCCCGTCGTTCCACCCGATCCAAACAATATATCCATGGCAGCGTACCACCCGATCCACACATAACAATCAATAAGGAAACACCCATCAAGTCGTAATGCTTATACTTACGAAATGCCCGAATATCGACCACAAGCACGCCAAGTGCATAATACAACCATGGGGAAGCGGACAGCGCCATACGCTACAAACACCCAAGCACGACTAAGGTGCAATAAATGACATACATCTTGAGATCTATCTTGCTCATATAACACTACAAGCTACACGAGATCATAACCCATGTGCTAATAATCAAGCTATCTCATAACCCACATGGCACAAAAAGGGTATTATATGGAATAGCTGACGACGGGAATAATATCCAATGCCCGAAGACTCATCTGTAAGCAATGTTATACCGAATGAACACATCTGACCTGACGTAGAGCACACATTCACATTAGACCCACCAACGGACCTCAAGCCGATTTTGATCATACCATACTGGGCCAATAACTTTTCAAGAATCCGCAATGGCCCTATTCATGACACACACGAGCAGCCGTCCAATCCGGACCAAACTCCCACAGTCCACAACCAAATGACTAAAGCGCCTTTCAGGCATAAACTCTCACATTAGCGATAGTACCAGAATCTCCATACTTGGTTTCAATCCTTAACAATCAAGTGACTAACATGTCACATTTGTACAAATCTCCTCGCGGGGTATGCCCCCACGACCTTCCGTACCAGGTAGCAAAGTTTGCACATCCATACCACCAACCATACTAATTCTGTAAGGTAAATCAAGAATCCACAAATCAATACACAAAGTCTCTTACACAGGACATCGTTCTCAGGTGACACTAAAGAAAATGCCAGCTTACTCTGAACATCTGAATTCTTCCCTGCTCATCCGAGCTTGTGACATTCTTATCAACACCGAGCCGCAACCTTGATCCTCAACTTTCAATTCCCATGTCGCTCACTGCACATATCATGCTGCAACGTGAGAGTATAAGAATTCATCATAACCCCTGAACTACTAGTAGAATAAATACTCCATTGGCCAGAAACATTTCACTTAACTCATTTCAGAAGAACCATTGCAACATGCAACTGAATTTCACGGGATCCATTTACACGTAACAAGGCCATTTGAATAAAATACCTCCCAAATCAATCAAATTATGGTGGATGTCAAGCCCACACGTACAACCACAAACCACATGTATAACTTAACATGTCGAAGGAACCGATCATTGCCACAATCATATTGATTCAAACCATTACTAACCGACCCAACTTCTTTCAATTTACTCTTGACTTACCTTAGAGATAATAATAGCTCAATTCAAAAATATAACAAACTCAATCAGCACTCATCCTGAGTGACCTGAATCACGAGACCACATCGACTCAATACACATGAACTATCCCATACCCTCCTCATGCGCACAATAGCATCTCCAACTGGTACACCCATTCTGAAAGACCTTCCGTTAATCCGAATTATTCCTCCTATTTCTCCAATACTGCCCTGCAGACCTGATAATAACATAGAAAATTCCCCAAGTATTCTTCACGCTTTGCTACAAAAATCCCGATCTTCAGTCACACAACAAACCCAAAAATTCTTAGACACTGCACTTGCGTTCTTGAACCCATTAGAACCACTATTGAGAGTCAATCACTCTGACCTGATCCCGAATATAATCAACCCCAATGCTCTGTTAGCACATGAACACTCCCAAAAAAGCAATCGGATGAATTCTTTTCCTTGTACATCACATCTACAAGAAGTATAAACTCTGAGTCTTTCCAAAACCTGCACATGAATCGATAAGGCAAAATATAGCAGACATTCATCAAGTTCTTTGATCGAATTACCCCTGATGTTTTCCTTTATTAGTCATAATTAATCCACCAATGCACCGATGACCAGAAACTGCACAAGCAAACAACCATGCGATCCAATCGTGGACGGTGGGTTCCCCCACTTAGCTTTAAGCTACAATCACATAAATCTAGAACCCACAAAGATTCCTCCTTCTCAATTACCATGATCTCGCACCATTAACCTGCCAATTTTTTGCAAACTTAAAATTTGGAAATTTATTTTAAACTTATCTTATCTCTAATATGATATTTGGTAATTGTTTGAGGCTTTAATTGATATTATGATTGTCCTTACTTGCATTACTGCTTGTTTCTTTGATAGAGTATTTAGTCATATATACTAGTACTATTCAACAGCACTAATGTCCCTTTTACCGGGGGCGCTGCATCTTTAATGGATGTTGATGGTTCCACAGCAGGTGACACTGATCAGCGATAGCACTACACTATTCTCCCAGCTGACTTGGTGAGCCCCACTTCACTCAGGGTCATGTATCTTTTGTTCATTTTATCACCATGTTTTGAGGTATAGACGGAGCCTTATTGCAGGTACTATCATTGTACTCTTTTGTATCTAATAGAGGCTCCGTATACATAGCGTGGATGGTATGTTGGTATGGGGAAAGTCAAATTGGTAATATTGTAATTGTATCACACATTCCACATCAAACTGTGAAAGTGTATGTATTTTGAAACTTATAAATGATGTAACTACTCATAACGAGTTTTAGTTGTTATTTACTTTATCCTTCTCATCGCTTAATTAATGAATTGGATTTTACTGTTATTCTTGAATAAGTTTTGGTAGAAGGTAATGTACAGGCTTGCTCAGTCGGGTTATCTCGGTTGAGCGCCGGTCGCGCACCCTGAGTTCGGGGCGTGACACTTGCTTGCGTGGTTTCTCGGTATTCTATGTATGAGCACATTAGTGTGCGTCAATATGAAGACCCCTATTTTCTTTCCCTTAAGGATACAATGCATAACAGCGATGCCAAGGAGGTTTCTATTAACTTTGCATAAAATATTCCGAATTATCAACCACAATCGCACATTCGACCTCTTGATAGTCACACCATCTTCTTCAAGTTATCTAAGCTCACATCCCATTACACGTCTCCCGCTGTGTAGATAATAGAACTTTTCATAGAACTTCATCAATAATTACGCAACAGCTAACCTTCTCACAGGAGATAGCCCACATGTGGAATTCTATTTCGACATCTTCCAATGATATTGCCATGGTTATAACTACCACGCAATCAGCAAACCCTTCTGAGCCCATGCTCTTACACCAACTGTAAAAGTCTGTTAATTTCCCATTAGCATCCACTGAAAGTTCAGCCATACATTCCAAACTTGAAGTCAGGTTGCACCCAAAAACGATAAGCAAGCATTTCACACCCCTCTTCCTTTCAAACAAACTCCTCTCTGACATATTCAATCTTCCTCAGTACAGTAGCCACCATCCCAAATGAAATTTATAGACTTAGTCATTGACCACCATGATCCCCAAATCGCTTTAAACTTCCTCAAGGTATGTGGCTATCTTACCACATAATCCATATGTTACTCTACCACTCCCACTTCGGTTAAACCATCTCCTTTAAGCAACTTCTCGGCCTCTGCTTTTCATACTTCACCTGCTAGCAATTCAATCACCGCGAGACACCTCCCACCATGTCCTTCCTCATCTTTCGCTGCCCAAATACTGCCTCAAAGCAAAATACATCTCTGTAGTACCTAATCTAATAATTTGCTACCAACTCTAAGTCTCCTCGAAGATCATCTTTCTCGAGCCATCAACATTAGAAACATCGATTCGATTCTGAAACCGCTACAGACCGCCATCTCTGACAACCGCTTCTCAGGCTCCATTTCACAACACCCTGCCCCGAAGGCAAATCAAAGGAGACTCTAACACCGATAGGCCTTAATGCGTTCCAACAAGGACAACGACACCACACCACAAATGAAATTTCCACTATGCTCGAAAATATCAAGTCTCGCTATTCCATCAACCAAAGCCTGAACATCCATAGTCCAATTGTCTTTCCCCTGCTGGAATTAAATGCAGAACCTCTAAACCATGAACTGAGAAATCCTCCTTTCGAATCATTCACTGCCTCTACCCATAAACAATCACCCTACGATTACACCCATCATTGTGCGATACACACATGAATGCCATAATAATCTATGCATAGCCTCGAAATCATAGGAAATACTGACACGAGGCTGGAACAACATAACCCCTTCCACAAAACAATGATAATAACTCGCTTGAATATATATGGAGAAACATCCTGTACCACATATGCAGTACCACTACAACTCTTTGATGCCCAATTATTAACAAGCGCTCCACGTCGCATAAGATTGAGTAGGAAGGAAATGAAGGCATAGGCTCTAATAGAATCAAACTGCACGAAGAGGAATCAAGAAGGGAAGTGCTCTTAATAGCCTCGTAGCCTCTCAAAGATAAGTACATACGTTTTTGTACCGATCTGCAAGACTCTACTAGACTTGCTCATGACTCATGAGACCCAAGTGAACTAGAGCTCTGATACCAAGTTGTCATGACCCAAAATCCACTATAGACCGTGGTGGCGCCCAACGTCGCCGTTAGGCTAGCCAATACTTAATTATTCATTTTTATTATGTTTAAAATCATAAATCTTGTTTAAATAGAGAGGCCAATGTATTAAAATAAGTCGTAGTTACTTGCAGTTTAATGAAAATATAAGGTAAAAGTGTGCTAATGTAAAACAATCCATAAAAATTTTCTATAACAACCCCCCAAAATCCGGTGTCACAAGTGCATGAGCATCTACTAGGAATATAATAAATTACAACATCTGTCTAGAATATAAGTTAGACGTGAGAATATAAATAACTCTGATGGAGACTCTGTATGCTGTGGATTGTAACATAGAATGCAGCTCACCGTAAAGTCCCTGTAACAGCCGCGCCTTTGCGCCCAAAAGACCACCAGACCTATATATATACCTACACAATAAGTACAACAAATATAGCATGAGTACGTAAATCAATGCGTACCTAGTAAATATCTAGCCTAACCCCAAAGGAGTAGTAACGAGGGGTCGACATCAACACTTACTAGTGGTCTAATAAATCAAATACAGTAGGAAGTAAACAAATATACGCCAGGGTAATAAATAGTATAAGCAAATATAGGTACATGGTACAATCCTCCTCTGAACAGTAAACTCAAGCTCTCAATTATCAGTTACCTCCTCAACTGGAGTATATATGAAATGGACTTAACCAGCTACGTCGTCACAACTCAAATCAAGAAAACACACGAATACGCTGGTTTCTTGTCAAATATTACGCACGACGCTGCCGAGGCGAACGACCCGATCCCATAAGAATATGATATTGCCGAGACGAACAGCCTAATCCCATAATAATGTGTACACTGTCGAGGGTCAAACGGCACGAACCATAGATGCATATATTATACTCCCGAGGCGAACGGTCTGATCCCATTAGAATAAAAAACTTTAACGGGTCCTTGACCCCATTCACGAATAAACGTCTGAGTTATGAACTTTAAGGAAAGCTTGCTATGAAAACGCACAATGCGGGAGGAATTCATAAGGGAAGCACAAATTATTCCACGGGTTATCAAGTAGCTCGTCACATTTCTACAATAACGAATCTATCACCCTATGCAAGTCTAGTCTCAAGTCATAACGCGAAATAAAGGAATTAAACGAGCAAAGATAACTTAAATAGTACAATTATAGCATGGTGTGAACCTAAGTCTACCCAAACATAATCAGGAATTCTAGCATACACACGGACGCTCGTCACCTCATATGTGTGTAGCTCCCACAACATGTAAAACATAAGAATATAACACCTACAGGGTAATTTTTCCCTCACAAGGTTAGACAGGAGACTCACCTCGCTCCGAAATTCTATAACCGACTCCAACGCCTCTCTAACACTTCGAACCAAAATCCCATCAATCCGAAACTAGTCAAACAATCGTGAAAAACCAATAAAAATATATTCCAACATCATACTTAATTGATTTATAACAATTTCCAAATTCGCTCGAAAAGTCAATAAAGTCAACCCTGGCCCACGTACCCGGATTCCAAAAATTTTCGAAGATAACCATTACCCATAACATTATTAACTCAAATATATCATTTATTCCTAATTCTATGTCCAATTTTGTGGTAAAAATCTAAAAATGCCAACTCTAGGTCTTTCTTCAAAATACCAAAATTTTCACAAATTTTCATGGTAAAATTCCATGTGTTCATGAAATATAATCAAAAGTTGTTTAGAAACACTTACCCCCAAGAGATGGATGAAATAACTCTCCAAAATTGCCTCGAAGTCGGCTCCAAGAGAGAAAGATGAGATGAACTGAGCAAATCCCGTTTTTGCTAACTTATATTCTGCCCAGGCCTCCCTTCTACGCGATCGCGAGGCCAAACAGACCTTGCCCAGAAATTCCCTTACGCGAACGCGATAAAGCTTTCGCGATCACGAAGCTTAATCAGACAAGCCTACGCGAACGCGAAGGCAAAGATCCCAGCCTCGGAAAATACCCTACGCGATCGCGTGAGTCCTTCCGCGATCGCGTAACACAACTTCCCCAAACAGGCATGCCTCCTCAACTCTCTGCATTCACGACTCATCTCACATAAACGCGAAGAAATACCTGCTCCAGCTACGCGATCGCTTTCCTCTTACGTGATCGCGTTGAACAAAACTTCCATAAGCCCAACTAACCCTTCGCGATCGCATCCTTACTTCCGCGATCGCGATTCATACCAATCACACCAAAAACCAGCAGTGGCAAAACTAGGAGAATTGATTCGAAACCATCCCTAAACTCACCCGAGGCCCCGGGGACCCCGTTCGATCACACCAAAAAGTCCCAATACCTTATCCAAACTTATCCAAAGGCTCGAAATACCACGAATAACATCAAAATCACAAATCGACGATCAAAATCCTTCTTTCAACTTTCAAACTTCCAAACTTCGACGAATGCGTCCGAATCATATCAAAACATTCCGGAATGACGCCAAACTTTGCGTACAAGTCATAAATCATGATACGAACCTATTCCAAGGCTCGGAATCCCAAACGGACATCGATAACACCAAAGTCCACTTCAAACCAAACACAAGAAATTCTTAAACTTTCAAAATTCTAACTTTCTACAATAAGCGTTGAAAGGCTTCTGGACCACCCAATACTCAACTTGAACATACGCCCAAGTCCGAAATCATCATACGAACCTATTGGAATCTTCAAATCCCGATTCCGAGGTCATTTACTCAAAAGTCAAACGTTGGCCAACTTTTCCAACTTAAAGCTTCCGAATTCAGAATCTTCCTTCTGAAACAATCCCGAACTTCCCGAAATTCAAAACCGACCACACATACAAGTCATAAAACATGAAGTGAAGCTACTCACGGTCTCAAACCGCTGAACGTCGCACTAAAGCTCAAAATGATCGGACGGGTCATTACAGTACTAGTCTAAGGATACGCGCGTTGCGCGTGTATTTTTATCTCAATGAATACAAATTTTTTAAAAAATATATTAAATTTCTGATTGAATCATGAAATATATGTCAAAGAAAATGAAATTGAGTTCCTAAATTGATGATTCTTAATTCTATTTTGCTAACTCAATAAAAGAAGAAACTTTGTCCGACAGGAATTCTCAACCATCTCAATCAATATATTTTAACATAAAAGTTATTTATGATTTATAATTTTATTGCTTTAAATTTACAAGCTATGCATCTTTTTAGTTTTAACAAGATCATATAACTTTGAAGATTTAAAATTATTATATTTTTATTTTCAAAAAGCTATATATTCTTATGTTAATTTTAAAAAGACATAAACAAGACGTCATCTAAATGTAATAAGCGTTAATACTATTCTAGAAGGAGTAAAAATAAGAAATTCATGTAAAAATCAGATTGAGATTTTCTTTTCAATCAATTCTCACGAATTTAGTGTGTTATCTTTCTTGTGTTTATATAATCAGTTTTTATATTTTAATTGGGACGTTTTAAAATTTAGTCTGATTTAATTCAAAAAGAATATTATAATTATTTTTTTAAAATATTTTCTTGCTTGTATATTTTTCTAATTTTTTGTAATGAATATTTTTTATTTTGTCATGTTTATAAGCGTGCTAATAATTAAATGGCCAAATTAGAAAAACCAAAAAACGGCATTCCTAATTGTTTCGTAACAATGTATGTGCACGTAGTGTAGAACATACTACAGTTAAATTTGTTTTCAGCCTCATTCAACTCTCTAAAAAATATTTAAAAAAAGTTAGGTAAAACTTCAAATATTTAATTAGAATTAAAAGCTAAACCAATAATAACATGGACCATCGTGTGAACAATCGTGGTTATATTTTTTTGATCTATATAAGGTAACTTTTTAATTGATTTTAGTGTCCTAAATATTCAGATTATATACATATTTTAAATAGGAAAATATTTAATAAACCAAATTAATTGGTTACAATATTCTAAATATTAGTAAAATAACTTAAATTACAATTATATCCAATGTGAAATCTATTTTTAGAGGATAAAAAAGGCGAATGATATTTCCTAAGGGCTTTCGTGCTTTTAATATAGTAGATAGATAGATAGATAGATAGATAGATAGATTAACAAAATTTTAACGGATTGATAATAGGATCTACCTATTCAATAAGGACTTTCTAATTTTTAAAAAATAAATAAAGGGCATTCTAATTGATACTTGATTGTAAATCCTTCCTTACTTAGTACTCAAATATGGATTTGAAAGTAGTTTTTTTAATTTACATTGATATTTGAATCCTTCCTTACTTGGTATTCAAGTAAAGTCCTTTTGATTATAAAATCGGACCAAGATAGGACTTATATATCCATACAAGGGAAAAACTAATAATAAAAAATTTAGTTGCTTTTAAAGTTCTAATAATTAGAAGGAAAATTTAAATTATAATTTAGTCTAATGTAAACTCTATATTTAAAGGGTAAAAACGGCGAACGACATTTCACTAAGGACTTAATATAATATAGATACTAGGCTTAGAGTGCGCGCTTTGCATGTGTAACCTGTCTCAATTAATTATATGCTTTTTATAGTGAAAATTATGTTTGAGTTAAAAATATAAAAGTTTACAAAAGAAGAATTCTTGAAAATGATAATTGTTGATCATATTTAGCCAATTAGGAAGAAATTCTACCCATAGAAGTTCTCAATCATGCATCTCAATTACTATATTCAACTTAATATTTCTCCAATTTTATAATTTTATTATTTCAGTTTCACAAGTTATCATACATTTTTTTTAGTTTCCACAAGAACATATAACCTTTGGAGATTTAAGAGTTAATTAAAATAAATTAGAAAGTTATATATTCTCAAGTTCATTTTTGAAGACATACGTTAGCTCACATAAGAGGTCTATTCAAACTGTTCTTTTTCTTAACCAATGAAAATATTGTACAAATTATTCCCAACAGATTAAAAAAATCACTATCGCAAATAACATCCATTAATCTACTATTTTTTTTTTTTTGGAGAGCTTTCTTTCTCCATTCATAACCATGCATCTAGATTCTACGTCTAAATGCATCAAATCTTATCTTTTATGTTTACCAAGTTTTATGGACAATCAAATGTTATCTTTTATCAGCTCCTGGTTGTCATCGCTCAATCACGTCATTTTGCACTAAGTGACTGCTTAGGGACCTTAGGTACGATCTGGGTTGTTTTCCTCTCGACTTTTGATCTTAAAACCCCAAAAATATGTGTGTACAAACTATCTGGGCTTGTATCCAGAGTTTCGGAGAAATGAGGCCACTCTATTGTTTATAGTCGTGCATTTGTCCTTCATGCCAGCTAGCATAATATGAAAAATAAATTTCTATTATTCTTTTTAAACCCGATGCACTAAACTCCTGCTATCCGCGGGGTCCGAAAAAGGGCCGGATTACAGGATCTATTGTAAACAACCTTACCCTGCAATTCTACAAGTGGTTGTTTTCACGATTCTTCTAATAATCACTTATAGCTTCTTATAAATAAATTTTTATGTTTCTTCTAATAATCACTTATAGCTCTTACACATTAAACCAAAATAAATATAAAAATATACAGATCGGCTGATGAAAGTAAAAGATAATAAAATTTATTGTATATATTTTGCTCGTATAACGAATAACAAAAACAAAGGAATACAATAGAATAATACTACATTCTTTATTTATTTTTAGCTAAATAGTAAATAGAATAGAAAAGAATATAGAGACTTTTTGTTAAGTAACTAGGTATAGGTGTACAAATTTTTTATTCACAACCAAACAAAAAAATAGAGCTATAGAGCTCTTTCTAGACTTTAAATATATTATGAAAAGACTTTCATGTTCAATGTTATACTTTTAAAAGGAGTTGATGAAATACATATAATTAATAATTTAAAACTTGGTACTGGTTAATTGGACCGGTACCGAACTGTGCTAGGTAGATTTTTGGTACTGGTTAATCGGATCGGTACGATCCATTATGGTCAAGTCATATGGGAACCGATTAACCGGATCGACTCGGAGCGGCTCAAACAGTTTCAATGACTATTTTTTGATTATTGGTTTTTAAAATTTTATAATGTTGACCGTTTGGCACAGTTAGCATGTTGCCACTTCTAGTTTTGTCAATTAAGGTCCCTGTCAGGAGACAAAAGCATATAAGAATAAAGAAGGAAAAAGTACAGTGCAACATAATGTAGACACGAGCCTAGGGAGCCTTAATTATTATTTTTCTCGTAGGGTAGTTTTACCTTTTTAACACCAACCTTTATTAAAGCCCTCCATTTGTTTTTTTTTAAAGTTAGAGAAGCCAAAACACTAGGTAATAAGAGTAGGACATCCAAATACTTCCAAAAAGAAAACATATATACTAGCAATAGAGTAGAGACTAGAAATTTATAGTATAAGTTATATTTTTTTCATATTCATTGTATTATTTTAAATTCGTAATGAATTTTTCAAATATAAGATTTTTAAAGTCTTTGAAATTTTTTCAAATATTTTTTTTTTATACGTTAGTTTTTAATGTTTTACATTTTTACTTTATCTTAATACAAATTATGATTGTTATACAAAATATAAAAAAAAATTAAATAAGCTCGGCCCGACCCGTTAGGTCTGGAACCATTTCGGTTAAATTTTGCACCGGGGAAACTCGGAACCGATAAATCCATTAAAAAATAACCGAAACCGGCCGGTTCCCTTTCCCTCTATACCTAACCGGTCCGGCCCGGCCCCTTAACACGTATACTATAAAGTTTTAAATATTATGACTTTTTACCTAATTTAATAAGAAAATATTTAATAATCAAAATTTTAGTTAGATATTAAAATGGTAGGAAAGTTAATTAAATTATAACTTTTTCCTTCAGCTGCGAGCAGTTCCGGTGCTTCCATCTTCTTCTAGCAAAAAAGAGTGAAATGGGTTCAAGAACCCTAATCCAATTCCCAATTTTCTCACCACCTGCTCCACCACACAACCACCGGCCAGCCACTGAAGTCCGCTTCTCCCGTTGGAACAACGCCAACGCCGAGAAATTCATCCGCCATGAACGAACTCAGAAGGAAATCGAAGACGAAATCCGCTTCCATAAACGCTTCGATTCGGCTCTCAACATTGCCAATAATTACAACCCTGCCCCTCCAACCCCCATCACCGAAAAAAAAACCTTCAAATCCATTGGCACTCCTTCATCTCCCTCTTCACCTTCCATCCCCGGAAAAAAATCAAAATATTCCAGGAATACACACCCCGCATTTAAACCTTTTGTTAGACCCCGGAACATTCCAAAAGATTCTGGGGAAACAACAGAAAAATCAGCTATTGATATTAAAGTTGATGAAAATGGTGTTTGTTATGAATTCCCAGAAGCTCCTTTCGTGTATCAGTACAGTTATACTGAAACACCAAAGTTGAAGCCTAATAAGTTGCGTGAACCCTTAGTGTCACCATTTGGGCCTGAGTCAATGCGGAGGCCATGGACCGGTCGGAAACCATTGCCTCCGAGCAAGAAGAACCTTCCAGAATTTGATTCGTTTAAGCTGCCACCGCCCCATAAAAAAGGGGTAAAGCCGGTTCAGGCTCCTGGACCATTCCTGGAAGGGTCCGGGCCCAAGTATGTTAGGTCTAGAGAGGAGGTATTGGGAGAGCCATTGACCAAGGAAGAAATGATGCAGCTTATAGATAGTTGTAAGAAAACAACACGGCAATTGAATATAGGTATATCAGTAGAGTTTAAGTTATATGTATTGCCAATGTAATAATTTTGTATACGCAAGTAAGTCCGCATAAAAAGTGGGATTTTTAATCTTGAAAATATGGCAGTTTACCTGCCACAATAGGTAAAAGTGACTTGATAGTGTAAACTTTCTATTGTACATGACTTAAACTCATATTATTATGCCTTAGATTATTATTGTTGATCAGGGTGAACTGCATTGTGTGGTAGACTTGGGAGATTGTGTTTTGCTGTGAATTTGTTGTATAATGTGAATTCTCTAAGGCAAAAAGGAGGAGAAATAGAAGTTTTTGGACCGTGAAGAAGGGCTAGTTAAATTTTTTGCAACTTAGACCATTTGGCATATATAGTATCAGTTAATGAATCAATTGTGCTTTAATCCCATATTTTTTGGAGTCAGTTGTATGAATCATCTACATTAGTTCTGTCGTCCATTTCATTCTGATACTAAATAGAGCAGAATGGATACATTGGCACATATACAAATGGTAATTTTTTTCTTTTAACTAAGTGGTTTGACATCTTATTATGGAAACATGCAATCACTAGGAGCACATCTCCTTCTTATTTTTGCAGTCTCCTTGATCAATGCCAAGGATATGCAAATTCTCTTAGTTCTATAAAGCCTAATTGATGTTTTACTCATATAAATACCTAATTCATTTTCTTATTTTTCCTGTTTGCTTGAATCTATGGGTTTGATCGTTTGAGGAGAAAGAGAGGAAATGAGGATTTTTTTCCTTTTATCTGAGGGAGGGGGTTGTGTTCTGATACACACACACACACACACACACACACACTATAATCAGGTTGATTTCATATTTTCTTGTGTGTTCAAGGCTCAAGTTCTCTTATTTTGGAATATCTTATCAGGGTTCAATGTGAATAGCTCATTCTCATTGTAAAAGCTTCTTGTGACCAAAGGTTTTCTCTTTTGTTAATTTCATTTCACTAGTGTTGGTAGTTGGAGTTACCTTAAGGTATATATGATCTTTGAAAAGCTCGTAAAATGCTTATTTTGTATTCGATCTTCTCGATTCGTGACAAAAAGAATATGCCAACTCTGACTTTTGCTCTCTCATTGACTCTCCGTACCTTTCTTGTTACCAGGACGAGATGGCTTAACACATAACATGTTGGAGAATATCCATGCTCACTGGAAGCGGAAAAGGGTGTGCAAAATAAAATGCAAGGGAGTGTGTACTGTGGACATGGACAATGTCTGTGACAAGTTAGAGGTCGATGGTGTTAATATTTTTCCCCTTGCAAGTTGTTTTTACTGTTTTGTTTCTTTGGAATATTGTCACTCTCTTGTAAACATAGGTCTTTGCAAAATTAAGCTCATTGTAAATTACTTTATTCCAAGCATTGGTAATTAACCTGTCATGTTGAAGCTTGTGGCGCAGAATCCGATATGTCGGGTTTTTTCCCGTAAAGAATGAATAATTCCAACACATTCACAAGATGAGTGTTGTGGAGATGTGGATGTTAAGATGGTTTGGTCATGTCCTGTATCGATCTCCAGATGCACCAATCTGTAGGTGTGAAGCCATAGTGACGAAAGGTGTTAAAAGGATAAGGAGATGGACTTAAAATCACATGGAAGGAAGTTTTCTCAAAGACCTACAATTCTTGGAATCTAGGGAACGATAGGGTATAATGGAAGGAAATGATCTCTATAGGTGTTACCAATTTGTTGGGAATATGTTATAGTCATGTTAGTACATTTTCTTTGGGTTTTATGCTTTCTAGGATCTCTTTAGATCTATTTGAGATTTTTATGCCAATAGAAAATATAGAGAACTTTTAGTACTTGTTAATTTTAGCCTTAATTTTATTGTTACTTGTTACTAGAACATTTGTGAATTTAAATGGAGAAACATGGTCAGTGAAACTGATCCCTTGCGGTGTAATTTTTGTTGTAATGAACTTACAGATTACAATGAAGAAGTCCTCCTGACCAGATATAATACACCTGCCATCCTGACCATGTCTCACATTGAAGGCTAACTAGCACTTTCGACTATACAATCTTCATATAGCTTGATTATGGGATGGGATTTAAAGTTAATCATTTTTGTCGTTTCTCTCAAGTTGAAGCTGTTGTTTTTCTGACAGACGTCTCAGGCAGTTATTTGACATGGTTTCTTTTTTGATATCCTATATGTACAGGAAAAGACAGGTGGGAAAATTATCTATCATAAAGGTGGTTTGATATACCTTTTCCGTGGTCGAAACTACAACTACAAGACTCGGCCACACTTTCCTCTTATGTTATGGCGGCCTGTGACTCCTGTATACCCAAGGTTGGTCCGACGAGTTCCTGAGGGTTTGACTTTAGAGGAAGCAACTGAAATGCGCAAAAAAGGACGCAATCTAATACCTATCTGCAAGCTTGGTCCGTGTTGCTTTAATTTTTGCTACTCTTGATTGATTCTGACCAAAACATCTCTCTGATAGTAAGTCTTGAATGTTTTTGCAGGGAAAAATGGGGTGTATTGTGATCTTGCAAAAAATATCAGAGAAGCATTTGAAGCTTGTGAATTGGTGCGTATAAATTGTCAAGGAATGAACCCAAGTGACTATAGGAAGATAGGCGCCAAGCTTAAGGTAAAACTATTTCCGGTACTAGTAAATGCTATAGTACGCTGTGAGGTGGCTACAGGACACAAATTTATTTTTGGAAAAAGATAGAAGTGCAAGAAATTAATCACCTCATTGCTGTAAGTTGCTTAAGTTGCTTATCTTTCTAAACTGTAGGATCTTGTCCCATGTGTGTTAATCTCTTTTGAGCAAGAGCACATACTCATGTGGAGAGGACGGGATTGGGTATCCTCTCTACCTGACGACAAAGAGAAACCTCAGAGAAGGAAGGGTTCTAAAGCTGATAATGCTGCCAGCACTTACCGATCCTTTGAAGGCCAACTGGTTGAATCTACATCAGGAAGTCCAAGCTTACTAATTACAGGAATGAATCCTTGCAATCTCAGTGCTAGCGTTTCTCCTCTGGTTGAGGAAGATGCAGAATATGTAAGAAGCAATGTTACACAGGAAGATGGATCAGAGGGTAACTATTTGGAATCGTCCAATAAGGTTCCTTTAGATGTTAGTGCTGTTACAACTACGGAGGAGATCAGTGGAAGTGAAAGCCCTCTGGTTTATGCAGGAGATGATACAGGTGACAATTCTAGAATTCTTAGTGAGTGCAAAACAAGGTTGGATGATTCAGTTGTGGTGCCAGAAAATGTGTTGAGGAGTGCTTCAGATGATGTAAACAAATCTGATTCCTCATCTTTGGTTCCGTTGACTGGTTACAAGGTGCATTCTGTATCCGAAGATACAAACCAGTGCTATCAGCTGGTAAGCTCAAGTGCACCCTGGACGGATGGAATTTTACTACTTTGGAAGCAGGCTATTGAAAGTGGGAGTGCAGTCCTATTAGATGATTCTAGTTTGGATGCTGACATTGTGTACGAAAGGGCAGTTACTCTCTCCAGGTCTGTCCCACCTGGACCAGTTTTTCAGCATCGGTCTAAGAAAGTGCCAGTTCAGAGACCTGAGGGAGAAGAAACTGGTGATTTGGAGGTACAAGGCACCAAAAACTCACCAACTTCGTCGAGAAAAGAAACTGTTGTTTCAGGTAGAAGAGAAACTGCTGTTTCAGGTAGTAAAGTCAATTCAACAAAGAGTACTAGAAAGGAGAAGATGAAGGGTATTAGAGAAGATTATCTAAATGTAGTACCAAAAGGAAGCTTAGGAGTAGATGAGCTTGCGAAATTACTAGCTTAGCTTGATGAATCAAGGATCAAGTCAAATAATTCTTTTCTATAATGTCAATATGTTATGGTATGTATTCTGTAATTTTCTTGTATACATCAGTGGACTTCTTGCCTTTATTTTTTTCCCCTTTTGTTCACTTTAAATATTTCTGCCATTTGATATCTTGTAAACCCACGTGTAAGCTTAATTAAATGGTGAAGCGACAATTGAGATGATTAAGAAGTTAAACATGATAATAAACGATATTTGGAGACTGCAATTGAAAAATATGGGCAAATCTTCATATAGTCTTCGTTCGTAAAGGGATACATAATGCATTTACTCTAGTTGTAGGTGTGGTATTTTCATTGTGAATGTCCTCTCCATTTGCTTATGGAACAAATCAATCAGAAAGCTAATCTCCATTTTCTGGAGTAGTCTTAGATCTGTGATCCGGGCTTCCCGTCCAAATCATGTTCATTCTCCCCCGGGGTGCAGTATCTTTTCCAGAACCAATGATTTTGCCAAAGCAAATATATTTCCTCTATCGGAACCTGCTTTGTCTCAGGCAAGAGGAAGAAGATGAAGCAGCTCATGATGAATATCAAGCCCGCGAACAACAGAAAGATTCCATATTTAAGGTGACAGAGGGACACAAGGAAACACTGCGCAATGAGGGCTGTGAAGATCATATTGACACAGACCACCACACTCTGTCCTGCTGACCGTGTTTCCAGGGGAAAGAGTTCACTTGGAACCAGCCAACCTAAGGGACCCCAAGACCTACCATAAGCCACAACAAATATGCAGATTATGACTACAAGGAAGACACCAATTCCTTTTGGGAGCGCTTCACCTTCTCCGAACTTCAAAGCGAGAGTAACAGCAACTGCTACCTGTGGAACAAATTGTCAGTTGCTGTAAAGCAAACTTTTATTTCGCTTTTCGAAAAGAAATCTCATTTAAAAGCAGAAATTACCAAGACACAGATCATTTCAGCTCCAGCTTCAAGAAAGAAAGCTCTTCTTCCAAACTTGTCAACAAAAGCCATGGAAATGAATGTAGCTAGAACAAGTGCACCACTGGTGATAGCAGATGAATACAATGATGCTCCTGAGCCAAAGCCTAAGCTCTGAAAGATGACAGGGGCATAGAAAAGAATGGAGTTCATGCCAGTGAGCTGTTGGAATGCTGGGATTCCGAGTGCTCCTATTACCAATTGAGGACGGTTCTTCCTCTTGAGGAGGTTCCCGAATGGATGTTTTATGGCTCTGGCAGCATCACTTGCATCTTTAAGATCAGCAAACTCTGCATCAACTTTTGTGGTACCTCTAACTTTCTCCAAGACTTGTCTTGCTTCCTCTAATCTACCCTGTTCTACGAGACTGTTTGGGGTCTCGGGAAGGAAAAGCCCACCAATGAACATTATTGCAGCAGGAACTGTGGCTAAGCCAAGCGATAATCTCCATCCCCATGGATGGATTTTGTCGGTTGCATAGTTGATAAAGTTGGCTATCAATATCCCCAAGCAAGTTGTCAGTTGAAAGAGTTGGTTGACTGCTCCTCGGACTTTTGCAGGTGCCATTTCTGAGAGATACAGAGGAACTGCCTGGAAAGAAAACAACTTAATATGTTAGTGAGTCGGTATGTTTTTAATAAATAGAATTGGCTGTATTCAGTTACCTGGTTGCCAAATCCAATGCCAACTCCAAGAAGACATCGACCAATGATCAGCATTGCAATGTTCTTTGCAAATGCATTCAGTATTGCACCAAGAAAGAAACTGACTGCTCCACAGAGTATACTGGCTCGACGGCCTTTGTTGCGGGTAACATATGAAGCACCAAATGTGGAAACAAGTGCAGCAAAGTACAAAGAGGAAGTAAAGAGTGTGAGTATCTGATTGTCATATTTACAGTAGTCAGTTTCTTGGAGACGTGCATGCTTCCTTCTGTACACTTTTGGGAAGAACTCTTTCAAGAAATCATCCATGGAAGTCACCCCGCCTGAAACCAACAAAAACTTCTCTCTTTACTACCATTGTTGGTCAGAATTTGATTTTATCTTTTTACTATTTTTTTCTTCAAGTTCAACAATATAATATTCACAAGGCTATTCTAGGGCTAAATGTGATAAGGAAGTTAAATGATTAACCTGTTTTCAATGCATATCTGACCCCTTTTTTGCATATTGATTCCTAATACCTAACTGACACAAAGGATGAACGGTACCACATAAATCAATTTACTATGTTAACTAATTGGCATCCTCAAACATTTTAAAAGGAGGATGTAGAATTTACAAATGTCTTAATCTCTGATGCTATATGTGGCTATCAACTAAATCATTGTGCTCTTTAAGATTTTGACCAGATTCATTGTCCTTATTATCCCCAACCAAAAGGAGTGAAAGAGTAGACAAGAAAGTATCTCAGATTAATTACCGTACTAATACTCATTCGGAATTAAAAACAAAAGGAAATTGCTGCCGTGTTTTCTACCAACGTCAAAAGGCACTGCCCGGCAGAATGAATTTTCTTTTACATCTCAATATTATATATACTCCATCCGTTTTAATATATGTGAACCTATTTGATTGGGCACGCAGTTTAAGAAAGGAGGAAAGACTTTTAAACTTGTGGATTAAAGTGATGCACGTATATTTTGTGTGGCTATAAATTATTGCAAGATAAATTGTTTCTAAATAACGAAACGAGTTATTCTTGTTCTTGAAAAGAAAATAAGTGCGCATAAATTGAAACAGAGTGAGTGTTAATTTTGAATTTGATGGACATACCTTGCAATCCTCCGAGAGTGAACATTAGTAGATTTTAGACCTTCTGTTCACTTGAGTCGGTTGATTGAGGTAGAGTTTTAGCCTACCTCATATTATTATACGAAAAAATTACTTTGTCCTTCTTTTTAATCCATTTTTGTTTATGTATATTTTTTCCCCATACTTTCCGTTGGTCAACAACCAATTCTTCTTCACTGTTCAAGGGAAAGGGGAAAGCACAAAAAACACAAAGAAAACAGGAAACTGGCGTTGATGACAATAATGATTGGAAGAGAACAATGGCACAAGTGGCTTGAATAACCCAAGGTAGATCTTCCAAACCAAGCACTTGTAAAAACATAAGCTGAAAGTATTTGAGATGAGAAAAATAGGGTGTTTAAGAAGAAAATATACTCACCAGAAACACCAAGATCATACCCAAAAAGGGATCCTCCCATGGCTGCAACAACACAAGCAAAAACGAAATACCCAGTAATCCTATACTCATAAAGATGAGCTCTTGCTCCTCCTTTGTCATCACCAAATCCTCCACCAGCCATAGCTTTACACTTCCTTTACAAAATAAGAAACTAATGTACTGCTATTTATGCATATATTTAGTTGATCCACTTGTATTCCGCCTAAATGGATAATATCAGAATACTCATACCGTGGATTTCAAAACATTGATGACAGCAATGGGATCTCACTCTCCCCCATCTTATGGTCAACGTGTTCACTATTAATGTGTAGGGAAAAAAAATGGCAGGTTGCTTTCTTTATTTTCTAATTTAGACAACTTGTTACCATTTTTGTCGCATTATTCTCGGAGCAAGCATTGACCCAACTGTCCTGGCAATAGCGACTAATAGAAAATATTGCAATGGCAGTCTTTTCGGACTACGCACTTATACTTTAGGTTATGACTTCATTATCATTATTCACATGTAAAGATGCTTCCTTAAATCATCAAAAATGGAAAGAGTATCCTTCGGTATTGAAAATATTATTTGTTTCTAGTAATAGAAATAGGAACCATTTAGATAAGTATAAATTTTTAAAGTAGATCATTATGTGTTTTCATACTTGCTTTATTAGTGTGATGAACCTACCTGTAACTATTATGAAAAAGAAAAAGAAAATTTTGTATTAATTATTGGAGAAATTGATGGTGGTCTGAAATATAACATTTGTAATGAAAGACTCGGAAGGAATTGTTAGTTGGATGTAGAAAAGTCAAACAGCTTACCTTTATCCAATGTGTACCTCAAATAAATATGCTATGGAACCTATATGTTGATCTTAACTCTTCAAAAATATGGCCATCTCGTACCGAATTTTTCAAAAATAATGTATTTTTTGAGGATCTGATATGGATGTGGTAACATTTTAAAAAGTCCGCGCAACATAATATAGAACAACGAAATATGAATTAAACCATATAACCGAAAAAATATTAAATATAAAATCATAACGTTTCAAATTTATTTATTATTATACCTAGCTATTAGGATAGAAAAAAATTCGTAGAGAAGCAACACTAATTTTGAACTGCAAATGATGGACTAGAGCGAGATAAGGATGCTTCACTAGTGCATATAGGGCCGTTTGATTACCAAGATGGGATAGACAAGAATATTCTATGGGTAGAGATTACCTATCTCGCCATCTATATATAGATAGTTGTTCCCACCTTTTTAGTACAAAATAATTTTATGAACTAATTAATATTCATAATCAAACGCGAAAAATAATACAATACCATATGCACTAGTGAGCATATGCATTAGTATTTATAAATTTTATAAATACTAAATTTATATTCTGAAAATCAGGTCCATATGATAATTTTAATAATTTGAAATATGTATATTAAAAGCACGAAGGCCCTTACTGAAATCTCATTCGCCTTTTTAACCCTCTGAAAATATATTTTATATTGGACACAATGGTAATTTAAGTTACTTTCCTAATATTTAGGATATTTAAAACACTTAAAATTATGATTATTACAAAATTTTCTTATTAAACTAAGTAAGAGCTCCTAATTTTTAGCCTTTAGCCATTATAACATATTAATTAAATAAAAAATGTGAGTATTACTGTCACGACCCAAAACTTAGCGTGTCATGATGGCGCCTAACATGGTACTAGGCAAGCCGACACTTCAAAATATTTCCAACACTTTTAAATGAAAAATGAACTAAAATATGTTTAAATAATTAAAGTTCTCATAAACTGGATAAAAGATCAAAACTCAATACGGAAGTTCTCAAAACCAGGAGTCACTGAGTACATGAGCGTCTACATAACACGAGTCTGAAATACTGTCTATGAAAAGCTAAAACTAAATACATAAAGCTGAAAGATAGGGAAGGGGGATCAAGGTCTGCGGACGAGGGGCAGCTACTTCGAAGATCTCCGAATCACTAAGCTGCTTAGATAATCAGCACCCACCGTGTTTCGAAACACCTGGATTTACACACAAAGTGCAGGGGGTAGTGTGAGTACAACCAACTTAGTAAGTAACAAGACTAATTATTGAAATGAAAGTAGTGACGAGCTTCACGGGTACAGTTCAATTACAGAAATTCAGTTCAGGAAAGTAGGCATGCTTTTAAGTTCGACAGTTAAAGCCAAAATAGTTAAATCATGTCAAGTTTAATTGAAATTGGATATTGCATATCTCAGTAACTATGCGACATATATATATATATATATATATATATATATATGCCAATTATTGTGCAGACATTAATGAAATCATGTGCATACTCTCAGAGTATCAGTCACTCAGTCCTGCCATTCACTCCAACCTCACAGTCACTCCATCCTCACAGCCACTCAATCCTCCCAATCGCTTGGCACTCGCACTCAATAGGTACCTGCGCCCACTGTGGATGTGCAGACTCCGGAGGGGCAATTCCAGCCCAAGCGCTAATATAAGCCAATCATGGCATGAATCAATGAACATGTTGTGGCGTGCAGCCCGATCCCATAAATATCCTCACAATCAGGCCATCGGTCTCACGCAGTCATCAATTTCTCTAGTCTCTCGGCTCACAAGATTTATGATAATCAATCCAAACAATGATGATATAATGTATCAATAAAGGATAACAGAGACTGAGATATAATATGCAAGTAAAAAACTTGTGACTGAGTACAAAATGTCAATTTAACAGATAATCCAACATGTAACACAACCTCTGTGGGTCCTTACAATACCAATACACAACCTAAGCATGATTTCTAACATAACATCAGCTTAATTTCTCTAACACATGGTGGAAATACGGGTAACGACAAGATTTATCAACTATATGGTTCCATGGAATCAATCAAGTCACAATTCTTATAGTGCACGCCCACACGCCCGTGACCTAACGTGTGCGTCATCTCGACACCAATCACATAACTCGTAATTCAGGGTTTCATACCTCAGAACCAAATTTAAAAGTATTACTTACCTTAAACCGTGTAAATCTCTACTCCAACATGCCCTTGCCTCGCGAAACGGCCTCTGAATGCCTCGAATCTAGCCACAAACAGTTCGATACAATCAACACGAGCTAAAGGAATCAATTCTATAAGAAAATACTAAGTTCTTAGTCAAAACTCAAAAAAAAAAAAACTCAAAAGCCGACCCTTGGTCCCACGTCTCGGAATCCAATAAAAATCATAAAATTCGAAAGCCCATTCAACCACGAGTCCAGCCATACCAAATTTACCAAAATCCGATACCAAACCGTCACTCAAATCCCCAATTTTAACTCTCCAAATCCTTAGCCTCAATTCCCAAAATTACATCTCAAAAACACACCAACCAGGTGGGAAATTCAATGGGAAAATATAATTATTGAATAAAAATAACCACAAGTGACTCACATCAAGAATCCCTTCGAAATCCCTCTCAAAAATCGCCTAATCCCGAGCTTGAAATATCCAAAATATTGAAAAATCACGGAACCCTCGATTTTAATACACTGCCCAGGCTTTCTGTACCTACGACAACTTAACTGCACTTGTGGCTTTGCGTGTGCGACCAAAACATCCGCTCCTGCTATTGGCTTCGCGCCTGCGGAACTCATAATAACCATAACGGGTCTTGAATGCTGTCTTTAGAATATCCGAGTCCCAAATCTTCAATTGGTGATACCCAGACCTCAAATCAATCTTAGAGAACACCCTCGCTCCCTGAAGCTGGTCAAATAAATTATCGATACGCGACAAAGGATACTTGTTCTTGATTGTAACTTTGTTCAACTGCCTATAGTCAATGCACATCCGCATAGTACCATCCTTCTTCTTCACAAACAGGACCAGTGCACCCCAATGTGACATACTAGGCCTAATAAACCCCTTACCCAGGAGTTCCTGAAGCCGCTCTTTCAATTCTTTCAACTCAGCTGGTGCCACACTATAAGAAAAAAGATTTTTAGGGACCAAGATTTAGCGACTAATTTAAAATATGGTCCCTAAAAGTGTTTAATCTGGTCTAAAAAGGGACAAATACCCGGTCTCTAATAATCCCATTTCAGCGGGAGACAGAGGCGGGAATCAAATAAGTAAAATCTTTTTACTCAGCCACTTCCCATATTTCCCCCCTCCCCCCCTCTCTCTCTCTCTCAACCCCTAAAATTCCAGAAAGCCTCAAACCCTCCGCTCAATAGCTCTTCTTCCTTTCATGCATTCATCTGCTAAACACCCTTATTGTTAATCACTAAGAATTATTTGGCTACTTCAAGAGTAAGTTTCTTCAATTTCTCATTTATCTGATTCTTTTTTTTTTATAATGAAAATCAGATTTTTTTTCTTCCGTATCTTTCTTTGTTCTTTCTTTCTTTTTGACCTCGTCTTTGATTGTGTTTCTTTATTTGTTTCGAATACTCATTGTTGTTGGTTGAGAACTAGAAGTGAGGGTAATGGGTTGAGGTTAGGGCTTGGAGGGCAGCCAACGTTCTGTGATTGTATTTTTTTTTTTCTATTTGAAATTTAATTGTTGTTGTGTGAGAGCTAAAAGTAAAGTATTTGAGGATTAATTGTGAAATTTTGTCTATTATGGTTGAATTAAACAAGTCTTTTGGGTACTTGATTGAAAGGCTAAGGAAATATATGTCGTGGGTATATTGTGGGATTTTGTTTGTTGTGGGTTTTCTTATGTGGTGATGAATTGGTTGAACTTTTTACATATTATGTTCTCTCATTTAGTTCCTATACTTCAGAATTTTATGGGTTTTTGAATTTTATAACCAACTTATTGATTTTTGTAAATCCAATATAATATATAAAAAAAATTTTAGACGAGGAAGAAATGGCGATATGAATTATCTTTGTTAATGTATTTCTCAATCACACTTTAGATGAGGAATACAAGGTGATGTGAATTCAATCTTGTTTTGGTACTCTGATAGGCCAAAACAACTCAATAAAATTTATGATGGAAGAATTTCAAATCCCTTTGACTGTAGAGAGTTTGCACAAATTAACGTAGATGCGACTCAAAATTTGTCCGATGGAGAGTGGAACAGAGAATTTATTGAATGGTTTAAAGTTAGGGTGAGTAATATGCACACATCAAATGTGACAACTTAATATTGTATTATTCAGTTTAAAGTAAATAACTTTATCTTATTGATAGGTTGCAGAATTGCATAAAAGAGATGATAGTTAGTTTATGGAAGATCTGCTCTCACTTTCCCGTGGTCCTACCCCACATGTGACACATTTTAATGGCTACATTATTAATGGATATAGATTTCATGTAGAAGATTATGATAAACAGTTACAGACTCAAAATTGTAGTGTGGTTGTTGTTGGAGAGACTGAAAAACACAGTGAGAATATTAATTATTATGGAATTTTAACTAATATTCTTGAATTGCAATTCATGGGTAGAAGAGTGGTTTTATTTCGATGTAAATGGTTTGATGTGTATGATAACACGGAAGGAGTTAAGAAAGATGAATATGGCAGTGTAAGTGTTAATTGGGGACAATATTTGAAAACAAATGAGCCTTTTGTATTAGTGGACCAAGCATCTCAAGTATTTTATGCTAGTGATAATCCAAATAAAGGCTGGCGTGTAGTGAGAAAGATGCAACCTCGTGATTCCTATGAGATTGTGCAACAAATGGATGATGGTATTGTAGATTTAGAAAATCAGACACAAAATAAACGAAAAAGAATGACTGAGGTGAAGTGTTTCTTTATGCATTAGCATATCATTGTTATACATTCTGTTTACATGATTTTTTCTGGTTAGTACATTGTCTTTATAACGTCTTGATTTCTCTTATGGTTTTTTTTGTAGGTTTAATATGAAACCATTAAAATCCGGAAATGCGGTGGGATCCACTATGAAGTCTACTAGCAAATATGCATTTGTTGCACCTGGTGCTATAGGAAAGGACCAAGGGCAAGGGCTTAGATCTATGTTCTCTTTAGGGTTGTCTGATGATTCTACCATGTCTGCTGCTCAAGGAATGCAAACTGATAATCCATTTTATACATCTACTGATGAAATTATGAATTACATTCAAACAGGTGAAAGAAGTATAGTTTCTCAAATTTATTGTGCTAGTAATATAAAAAACTGAATTCTAATGTTAAAGTTTTTACTAATATGATTTTCTTGCACTAGGTGCTATAGCAAAGGGACGAGGTCTAGGGCTTAGATCTATGTGTTCTTCGAGGATGTTCGAAAATAAGTTGGGATCGTCTGCAATGTCTGCTGCTCAAGAAATGCAAACAACGATTAAAATCCCCTCGGTTCTTGAGAAAGAGCATATGCAAAATGATTTTCCATTATCTCCATCTACTGCTAAAGCTATACAATCCACCCAAACAGTTGAACCAAGTATGATTTCTCAAGTTTATGGAGTTATTAATTTAATGCAAAACTTTTTACTAATATGATTCCTTGCAACATGTGATATAGGGATGAGACGAGGACGAGGGCAAGGGCTTAGATCGTTCCCTCTTCAATTTTTTTCTCCAAAGAAGGTGGGATCTTTTCATCACAATGGTCTTTATGCTAGTTAAGGTATGCCAAGAACTTCTAACAATACAAGATCAGATTCTACAATGTTTGCTGCTCAAGAAATGCGAACAACGGATAAAGCTCCCTCTGTTCATGAGAAAAAGCATGTGCAAAGTAATATTGCATTTTCTCCATCTCCTGATCAAGCCCCAACAGTTAAACCAAGTATGTTTTCAAATCTATTTGATCATAAGTTTATTATTTGTATAATATTTACAAATACTATTAAATTATGCAAATGTAGGTTCATGTACTGGTAAGGTAAAAAGGTTCGAGGAAGTAACAAGTGCAAAGAAGTTGCGTCACTTGAAGTGGGGCAGAAGCTGAAAGTAATATTTTACAATAACCGAACAGTTGGAAAGAATAGCAATCTATTTGCAAGGCACTTGGGAAAATTAGTTCGTGACCGTAATATATGCCCGTTGGGAGTATCATCGTGGGATGACATTAAGGAAGAAAAATTAAATCATATGTGGGCAATTGTTGAGGTAACTGGATGGAGTAATCTTTTTTTCTTTGGGTTCCTCTTTTCTTACTATTCTGGAGATGTGCCATGGCCACTATTTTTTACTAGGAGCTTTATTTTTACATAGAATGAACTTATTCGTTAGAGAAGGGATTAGAAGCCTTTTTTTTGGGTAAGGTAAAGGTTTCATTAAATAAGTACCAAGATGGTACACAAAAGCACATGAAAGAAGTCTTCAGAATAGCTAGTTATGGTAACTTTCCAAGCATCTCAATAAAGTCCAAATATTGATCTACATTCTCCAAAATACTACTGTCCAAAACATTATTCTATACCTATTACCCACTTCAAAGCTTGTATATTTGCAAAAATCTTTCCACAACTTGCAGATGAGAAGTGATTATAAGACTAAATGGGTAACTGAGGCAGTTTTGTTAGACTACTTAGGTTGGCAACTATATTTTGGTAGGAATCATCTCTCTAGTTCCAGAAACACTGTTTCCTAGTAATTATTCTTTTTGTGATGTTATTGAATTACATAATGCATAGTATGACTTGATAGTCTTAACTACAAAAACTGGTAGAAAGTTCTATTTTTACTTTGCTCCCGAAGAGCTTTTCACATACGGAGAAATAGAGATGGCTGAGTGCCTGACACCAAGTCAATATCCCTGTCGGGCGGCATACCCGAAAGGTCTGTAGGAAACACATCCGGAAAGTCTCACACCACCGGAACAGAATCAATAGTAGGAGTATCAGCATCAACTTCCCTCACAAAGGCCAAATAAGACAAACATCCCTTCCCAACCATCTGTTGGGCCTTCAAATAAGAATTACCCTACTAGGAATATAATCTAGAGAACCCCTCCACTCGAACCTTGGCAACCCCGACATCGCCAATGTCACGGTCTTAGCATGACAATCCAGCATATCATATCATGGAGACAACCAGTCCATACCCAAGATCACGTCGAAATCAACCATACTAACTAATAAGATATCAACTCTAGTCTCAAATCCCCCAATAGTCACTACACATGATCGATATAACAATAGTATTGCCCACCAGCGTAGATACATGAACATATGAAACTAAGGACTCATAGGGGATATCTAGATAATGAGCAAAATACGATGATACATATGAATAAGTGGAACCAGGGACAAATAATACAAAAGCATCCATGTGGTATACTGAGACAATACCTATGATCACTGCATTTGAAGTAACAACATCTGGCATGGCAGGAATATCATAGAATTGCGTATGATCGCCACCTGATCGGCCTCCCCCTCTAGGACGACCTCTAGCAGCCTAGGCCCTACCCCGAGCTGGCTGGGCGATTGGTGAAGTAACTGGTGCAGAAGTTGCAGCCTGACTCCTCTGCTGAACTGGACCTCCCGAAGCGACGGGGACACTGTCTCCACATATGCCCAAACTCCCCGCACTCAAAGCAACTCCACGGTAATAGTGGTGGGGACTGAATCGGGCCCCGAGTGCCAGAGTAACTTCTAGAAGGACCTGGCATAGATGAACCCTGAACCGATGGAGCACAGGATGAACTCTGAGTTAGGAGGGCACTGAGAGATGACTGACCCGGACGGGCACTGTATGAACCATGGCTAGATAATGCACCACGGTGAACTGGACGAGTCATCTGTGCGGGCCTATAAGGACGACCCTTGCTTTGGTAGGACTGTCCCTAGAAGGTACACCACTGAAGCCCCCCGAACCACGAGGCCTCTTGGCCTCCCTTTCCTCACGCTCCTGACTATGAACCATCTCTAGATACCGAGCAATATCGACCACCTCGTCGAATGTAGCACCTGATACACTATCCCGAGTCATAACAAAATGGTACTGATAGTAAAGGACATCAATGGACCTCCTAATCCTCTCCTTCTCAGTGGGGACCAACCAAACTGCGTGACGAGCCAACTCTGAAAACCTTATCTCATATTGGGTCACAAACATGCTATCCTGACGTAGCTACTCAAACTGCCTGCAGAGCTCCTCTTTGCGAGTCTGTGGATGAACTTCTCCAAGAAGAGAATGGAGAACTCATGCCATGTAAGTGGTGATGCGCCGATCGGCCTGCGCTTCTCATAGGCCTCCCACCATCTGAAAGCAGCCCCAGTAAACTGAAAAGTAGTGAATGAGACCCCACTGGTCTTCAAAATACCTACCGTGCGAAGAATTCGCTGGCACATGTCCAATAAGTCCTGGGCATCTTCTGACTCAATCCCACTGAATGATGGAGGCTGGAGCCTCCCAAACCTCTCTAGTCTCCTCTGCTCATCATCAGTCATAACGGGACCCATTTGAGCCTGAGCAGCTGCAACCGGTTGGGCTGGAAGTACCCCCGATGTCTGATGTCCCTGTATCACTTGCTTTGGAGTACGAGCGACGGGAGTCTGAGTACCTCCTCGGCCTGAGAAGTGGTTGGCGCGGTCTGAGCAGAAACTGCCTGAGCAAGACTAGTGCACACAGTCAATATCTGAGCCAAATCCTCCTAAAGGCTTGGAATCACAATGGTCACAACTGGTGCCTGCTAGCCCCACTGGCTCAACCATATCTTGAACCTGCTCCTGAGCTGGAGCAACTGGTGGATTTGCAGGTGCTGCTTTAGCAGCTGTACGAGCTGCACCTCTACCCCTACCGCGACCTCGGCCTCTCGTGGCCCTAGTTGGTGGTACTGGTGGCCATCCGTCCTGTCCGGTAGCACGTGTCCTCACCATCTGTGAGAGAATACAATAAAAGAAATTTAGTTCCGAAATCAACAAATCTGCATGTCAAGAATACAAGAATGTGAGGTTTCCTAAGGGTTCGACAACCTCTCGAAGATAAGTACAGACGTCTCCGTACCGATCCGCAAGACTCTACTAAACCTTCTCATGACTCGTGAGACCTGTGTAACCTAGGCTCTGATACCAACTTGACATGACCCAAAACTTAGCCTGTCGTGATGGCGCCTAACATGGTACTAGGCAAGCTGACACCTCAAAACATTTCCAATACTTTTAAATGAAAAATGAACTAAAACAGGTTTAAATAATTAAAGCTCTCATAAACTGAATAAAAGATCAAAACTCAATACGGAAGTTCCCTAAATCAGGGTGTCACTTAGTACATAAGCGTCTATACAACACAAGTCTGAAATATTGTCTATGAAAAACTGAAACTAAATACATAAAGCTGAAAGATAAGGAAGGAGGGTCAAGGTCTGCGGACGCCGGGCAGCTACCTCGAAGATCTCCAAATGCCTAAGCTGCTCAGATAATCAACACCCATAGTGTCCCGAAACACCTGGATTTGCACACGAAATACAGGGTGTAGCTTGAGTACAACTAGCTTAGTAAGTAACAAGACTAACTATTGGACTGAAAGTAGTGACGAGCTTCAGGGGTACAGTTTAATTACAGAAATTCAGTTCAGGAAAGTAGGCATGCTTTTAAGTTCGACATTTAAAGCCAAAATAGTTAAATCTTGTCAAGTTCAATTGAAACATGATATTACACATCTTAATAACTACATGCCAGATATATATGACAACTGTTGTACAGACAGTAATGAAATCATGTGCATACTCTCAGAGTATCAGTCACTCAGTCCTCCCATTCACTCAAACCTCACAGTCACTCATTCCTCACAGTCTCTCAATCCTCCCAATCGCTCGGCACTCGTGCTCGGCACTCGCACTCGCACTCGGCACTCGCACTCGCACTCGGCACTCGCACTCAATAGGTACCTGCGCCTACTATGGATGTGCAGACTCCGGAGGGGCAATTCCAGCCCAAGCGCTAATATAAGCCAATCATGGCAAGAATCAACAAACATGTTGCGTCGTGCATCTCGATCCAATAAATATCTTCACAATCAGGTCCTCGGCCTCACTCAGTCATCAATCTCTCCTGTCTCTCGGCTCACAAGATTTATGATAATCAACCCAAATAATGATGATATAATGTATCAATAAAGGACAACAAAGACTGAGAAATAATATGCAGGTAAAAAAAACTACGACTGAGTACAAAATGGCAATTTAACAGATAATTCAGTATGTAACACGACCTCTGTGGGTCCCTACAGTACCAACGCATAGCCTAAGCATGATTTCTAACATAACAACAACTCAATTTCTCTAACACATGGTGGAAATACGGTAACGACAAGATTAATCAACTACATGGTTCCATGGAATCAACCAAGTCACAATTCTTACGGTGCACACCCACACGCCCGTCATCTAGTGTGTGCGTCACCTCGACACCAACCACATAACTTGTAATACATGGTTTTATATCCTCAGAACCAAATTTAAAAGTGTTACTTACCTCAAACCGTGTAAATCTCTACTCCAAAATTCCCTTACCTCGTGAAACGGCCTCCGAATGCCTCGAATCTAGCCACAAACAGTTCGATACAATCAACACGAGCTAAAGGAATCAATTCCATAAGAAAATACCTTCTTAGTCACAAGTCAACAAAATAACTCAAATGCCAGTCCCTGGTCCTGCGTCTCAGAATCTAATAAAAGTCACAAAATCCGGAAGCTCGTTCAACCACGAGTCCAACCATATCAAATTTACCTAAATCCGACACCAAATCGTCACTCAAATCCCCAATTTTAACTCTCCAAATCCCTAGCCTCAAATTCCAAAATTACATCTCAAAAACACACCAACTAGGTGGGAAATTCAATGGGGAAACATAATTATTGAATAAAAATAACCTTAAGTGACTCACCTCAAGAATCCCTTCGAAATCCCTCTTAAAAATCGCCTAATCCCAAGCTTGAAATGTCCAAAATGATGAAAAATCACGGAACCCTCGATTTTAATACATTGCCCAGGCCTTCCGCACTTGTGATAACTTAACTGCACCCGTGACTTTGCGGGTGCGACCAAAACATCCGCTCCTGCGATTGGCTTCGCGACTGCGAACCAAAATTCCACGGCTGCGGACCAAAATTCCGCGCTTGCGGACTCGCATCTGCGAGCGCACTGCCGCTTCTGCAGAGCCAGCTCCCTTTCCCATTTCCGTTTCTGCGTTCATCACTTCGCACCTGCGGGTAAACTCTTTGCACCTTCGAGCACTGCCCAGCTCCACTCCTGGCCGTTTCTGTAATGGTTGGTGCGCACATGCGGCTTCGCACTTGCGATCAAAACCTCCGCAGGTGCGATTGCACCAGACCTGGTGCTTCAACAATCTTTCAAACTCTAAATTGGATCCGATAAACGTCCGAACTCCATCCGAGGCCCCCAGGACCTCAACCAAATATACCAACAAGTTCTAAATCACGATACGAACTTAGTCGCGCCTTCAAATCACATCAAACAACGCTAAAACCACGAATCATGCATCGATTCAAGCCTAATGAACTTCTAACTTCTACATTTGATGCCGAAACCTATCAAATCACGTCCGATTGACCTCAAACTTTGCACACAAGTCACAAATGACACCATAGACCTACTCCAACTCCCGTAACCCCAATCCGAGATCGGTAACCACAAAGTCCACTCTCGGTCAAACTTCTAAAGTTTCAACTTTCGCCATTTCAAGCCTAATTCATTTACGGACCTCCAATTCACAATTCAAACACTCCTAGGTCCAAAATCACCCAACGGAGCTAGTGGAACAATCAAAACTCCATTCCGGAGTCGTTTACACACAAGTCGACATTCGGTCAACCACTTCAACTTAAGCTTCCAACCTTGAGACTAAGAGTCTCATCTCATTCCGAAACCTCTCCGGACCCGAACCAACTACCCCAGCAAGTCACATAGCAACTAATAAGCATTAAATGGGCAGTAAATGGGGGAACTAGACTACAACTCTCAAAATGACCGGCCGGGTCATTACAATTACCATCTAATATAATACTATTAATGAAATAACACTTACCTAGAATGAAAGACTAGAATTTAAAACTAAAACCTTTTTCTTTTTATTTCAAACTTGTTATTTATCATAAAAAAATTATATTCTGAAGTCCCTCAAATTTTATGTTAAATATTATAAGAAACACTTTATTTAATAGTTATTTAATTATTATTTTTAATATTTAAGAGCTTAAGATTAATTAAAATTTTACTTATTAATTTTTTTTCTTATTTAAACTATGTAGTATAATTTTTATAGCTTTATTAAATTTCACTTTGTATGTCTTACACTTAAATTATATATAAATGATAAAAAAAATTAGATAAAGGAAAAATAAAAATATATTAGAAAGAAGAGGTGCGGGTTCTTGAACAATAACATGGATAGTTCACTTTTGAAAAATACACAAGATTACTGCATCAATAAAGTTATTCAATATTATACTTTTAATTTTCAAAAGTTTTAGATGCACTATTATAATTATGCGGAATGTTGAGCAGAAATCAATAATAGGCACAAAAATAACAAGATAATTTATGAGATCATTTAATTTTTAATCCATGATACATTCAACTAAATATGAGTGGGTTCACTAGCTTGCTTTCAATTATAGATTCTCTTATTAGCTTCCTTTTTTTTTGATGTCTCTCTTTTTTGTTTATTATTGTAATTTAATTTTGTGTTTATTTAAAGTTCGTACATTATTAGTTTCTTGCTCATATGTTGTAAGTTGTATCCTTCAAGATTATTTAGATTTTTCTAGGTTCTTGTCGTGAAACTGAAATTATGAAATTACACACCTGGAACAAAATGCTAAGATGAATTATTGATGATTGAGGACTTCTGAGATAATTTCTTCAATTATTGAGTTAGATATATACAACTAATATTCATGACCATCTTCAAGAACTTACACTTTTATTTTATAACTCAATTCTATTTTTATATAAATTTATACTCATTGAGACATGCCATGAGTCAAAACAAAAATGGACTTATATTTTAATGGGGAATAAGCCCAATTTTATTTAATCCGTGTAAGGCCCCGTAAAAATTTTACCTAAAACTCGGGGTTTCGTAATGTCGGCGTAGACTTATGCGTTATTGATTGGGTACCCAGGTGAATCTTAGTACAACCTTTCACCCACAGGTAGACGGGCAGGCAGAGCGGACTATTCAGACGCTTGAGGATATATTGCGCGTTTGTGTTCTTGACTTCAAAGGTAGCTGGGATGATCATTTGCTGCTCATAGAGTTTGCCTACAACAACAGTTATCATGCCAGCATTCAGATTGTACCGTTCGAGGCTTTATATGGTAGGAGATGTAGATCTCCTATTGGGTCGTTCGAGATTGGGGAAGTGGAGTTGATAGGGCCAGACCTCATGCATCAGGCTATGGAAAAGGTCAAGATCATTAAAGAGCGGTTGAAAACTGCTCAGAGTCGTCAGAAGTCCTATTTAGATGTTTGTTGTAGGGATTTGGAGTTCAAAGAAGATGATTGGATATTCTTGAAGGTTTCCCCTATTAAGGGTATAATGCGGTTCAGTAAGAAAGGAAAATTGAGTTCGAGGTATGTCGGACCGTACAAAATCATTCAGAGGATCGGTCAGGTGGCTTACATACTAGAACTACCTCCAGAAATGTCTGTAGTGCACTCGGTGTTCCATGTGTCCATGTTGAAGAAGATGGTGGGAGATCCGCCATTTATTGTTCCGATTGAGACAATTGAGGTTAATGAAGAATTGACTTATGAAGAAATTCCAGTTGCCATCCTTGATAGGCAAGTCCGAAAGTTGAGGAACAAAGAGATTGCCTTTGTGAAAGTACTATGGCGGAACCAGCAAGTTGAAGAGGCCACATGGGAGGCCGAGGAAGAAATGAAGAAGAAGTGCCTCATTTGTTTGAATAGCCATGTATTTATAAAGTTGTGTTCTATGAAAATGCTAAGAGTTACCTTCTATGGATTATGTATCATTTGTACAGTTGATGTTAAAGGTGTTCCTTTTTGGTAGTATACTGCTCGTGAGGCCACGATTGGCATTGTTTTAATGTTATGCTGCGTTGTTGGTTCCTGTATATGCTGTTAGGACTGATTTTGGGATTCTCTGGCAGGTGGATAGGCCCAATTACAGGGGAGATTCTGGCAAAAGTTTTGGAAATTTAGGGAGTTAGTCAAAAAAAAAAAATTGGAACTGCTGGTGTGTGTTGTAGCAACTGAGTCATGTTGGGCGCTAATGGTGAATTTTGACCCTCATTTGAGGATGAATGATGCTAAGTGGGGTAGCCCCGTAAATATTTCACCTATAACCTGGGGTTTCGTAATGCGGGGGTAGACTTATGCATTGTTGATTGTAGAAATTCTTTGCGGCTCGCCGCGGTTCAGACTTTTTGGGTTGAACAGTGCGTTGGGGAGTTGAAGAATTTTTTTAGAAATATAGGGCATTTCTGCGGCCCATTCTGCGGTCGTAGAACTTGTCTGCGGACCGCATCTCGGCCGCAGACTAAAGCAGAGAACTGGGCAAAAATGTCGGACCATTATGCGGCCGCATAATCGTTTTGCGGGCCGCATAACCCATCGCAGACCCAACATGAAAATTTTCAGAGGGAAGTTCTGCGGCGCATTATGCGACCGCAGAACAGGTCTACGGACCGTAGACTGGTTGTAGAGCGGGGCAGGCTTGCCCTGTTCTGGGGCTGTCTCTTATACACATCTAGA
>AWOL01S0001072.1:396985-417291 GCA_000715115.1 Nicotiana otophora | reverse complement strand
GGGGGGGGGGGGGTATTATGCGGCCCATTTTGCGGACCGCAGAAGCATTATGTGGTCGCATATGCGACCGCAGATCTGTGTCGGAGCTTTATTTTTCTAATTTTATAACCCGACCCCCATTTCGTTTATCTAGCCTAAGGGTTCATTTTTAGGGGATCACTTGTCATTTTAGAGAGGAGAGAACTATTCTAGAGAGAGGAAAGGGAGGGTTAAGGATTTCACTACTCCACCTTGATCGAACCTTGGGATTTCATTGAAAGGAACTTACTAGGGTTTCAAAGAGGTAAGAATTTCTTTTCCCAATTCTTCAATTTCGGGTTTGGGGTTGATTGTGGGTGATAAGGGTAGATTTATCATATGCAAGAGCTAATAGGGCTTGTGGGGAAGTTGTTGAACAATCTTGGGTGGTTTTGTTGTTGAATTGGTTGAGGGAAAGGTTGGGTCATAGTTGTAACAGCCCTTGTCATACAAATTTCTCTAATCGTGCTTGTAATTCTCCCTTCCTCTATGGATTGGAATCATTAGGAGTGTTGGGACATTATTGTTGCATTACGAAAAGCTCTTTCGAGGTATGTTGATTAAACTCTTCTCTTAGAATTGAACCCCACAATACCCTTGTAAGTCCCGTGATGCTTATTATAAATTGAATTATTCCAAATAAGGCTTGTGTCAAAATAAATATGCGTTCAATATGTATTCCAAAGATTCTTGTTATGTTGAGTTACCGTTTGAGAATGTGATTTAGGTATGGGCTGTGTGTTATTGTGTTATGATTTAAAAATGAGTTCCTAACGAAAGTTACCATGTCAAATTGTGTAAAAGAAATCACATGTGCCTAAGACCCTAAATTGCTCAAGTATGTGTTAAAGCCTTAATTTGAAATGCCTTGTTGTTGATTACCCATGATGATGTTTGAAAGTGAAATAGTGAGCATGAATTATGAAGTACGACCAACGTGCCAAGAATGATATTGCGTTATGGCCAGTGGTGCCAACAAAATCAATGACATGTAAAAGAATGTGAAATGAGTGGTAAATTCTTTTTATAATAAATGCCTTGGGAGTATTGTTTAGCCACCGATGAAGGTTAGGTTGGAACAAGCTAACCCCGAAACTACACGTGCCGGAGTAGGAATGATTGAGGGGTAAATCCCCGTGTTAATGTGATGAAGTTGTTTCCCCTTAAATGGGATGAGATTATACAACTCATAACCTATGGAACAACGAATTTGCAGCAAGGAATTATACAGTTAAAGACTGAATACAAATGAAGGAAACAGATAGTTCAACTAAGCATGTTGCACAAATTGCAAGTAAGAGTTGAGACACGTAGACATGTGATACTAGGCTAAACACGATAACTACACATGCTAAGGCAACTTAGTTAAGGAATTTTAAAAGAAAAATACTCAGCAAGAATCGAAATTTCGACATTTAGCCCGTGTACGCACTCGTCACCTCGCGTACACGACACTCACATATCACGAATGATTGCAACAGTACAAAAACCTAAGGGGATTTTCCCCCGCACAAGGTTAGACAAGCCACTTACCTCCAACCAAGTTCAATTAGTCAATAAGAATGCCTTTCCCTCGTTTTTTCGACTCCGAACGGCCCAAATCTAGCCAAAGTAATTACACACTTTAAATACAACTACAAGAAACTAATTTGAATAATGAAACTACGACTTTAGCAAAGAATTGAAAAAATAGCCCCAAAACTTCCACCTGGGCCCACATCTCGAAATCGGGTAAAAGTCACAAAATTCGAACACCCATTTGATATTGAGTTCACCCATACCAACATTAATCAAATCCAACCTCAAATCGCTTTTAAATTCCCAAAATTTCGGTATAAGAACTTCCACAATTTTCCCCCAAATTTCGCAACCCAAATCCTTAATTAAATGAAGAAATAATTGATAGATTAGTGGACATTAATCAAAAACAAGTCAAGAATCCTTACCCAAATGTTTTCTCTGGAAAACCCTAGAAATTTAGCCTCAATCCAAGCTCTCTAGGTTCAAAGATGGAGAATGAAATTAAACCCTCGGAATTAGCCCTTTTCAGCCCAGCGATTTCGCTCCTGCAAGGCCTTAGCCGCATATGGGTCTCCGCACCTGCGGAAATTCCATTGCAGGTGCGGCCATTACTTAGGCCACAAAATCTCGCTTAGGCGGCATCCTAACCGCACCTCCGCGTGCACTTCTGCAAAGGGACAACTGCATCTGCGCTCCCGCTTCTGCGATCACCTGGCCTCCCTGGCCTTTCTTCTTCTGCGCTCATTCCTCCGTAGAAGTGACTCCGCTTCTACGGACTTCACGTCGCACCTACGACCACATGCCACTTCCTCTAGCTCTGCATCTGTGCCCAACAACTCGCTTCTGCGGTCAATCTTGCGCATGTGAGATTGCACCAGAATTACTGCCTTCAGCCATTCTCACAAGTCCAAATTTGATCCGTTAACCATCCAGAATCCACCCGAGGCCCCCGGGACCTCGACTAAATATACCAACTAGTCCTAAAACATCATACGAATTTAGTCGAGCCTTTAAATCACATCAAATAATGCTAAAAATATGAATTGCGCGTCGATTCAAGCCTAATGAACTTTAATACTTCAAACTTCTACATTCGACGCCGAAACCTATCAAATCAAGTTCGATTGACCTCAAATTTTGCACACAAGTTATAATTGACATTACAGACCTACTTCAACTTCCGGGATCGAAATCCAACCCCGATTTCAGAAAGTCCACTCATGGTCAAACTTTCCAACAATCATCCAAATTCTAACTTTCGCCAATTAACGCTGAAATGACCTATGGACCTCTAAATCAACATCCGGACACGCTCTTTAGACCACCCTACAGAGCTATTGGAACGCTCGAAACTCTATTCCGGATTCGTATTCACACAATTCAACCTATGGTCAATTTTCATGACTTAAAGCTTTCAAAATTAGAATTTCCCATCCGAATCAACTTTGAACTTCTCGAAATTCGATTCCAACTACGCGTCCAAGTCATAAAACATGAAGTGAAGCTACTCAAGGCCTCAAACCGCCGAATGACGCGCTAGGGCTCAAAATGACTGGTCGGGTCATTACATTCTTCCCCACTTAAACATACGTTCGTCCTCGAATGTGCTGAGGACTTCTCCGGGGTAGTCTAGAATCACTGTTTAACACCTCGCGCATCTACCCGTGCCACCACAACCTAGTTGAACACATTAGCTCAAGTTAGACTGAAGATCCTCTCTTTTATTTAGTCAATAAGCCTTAGAACCAAATTTCAACCTCCGAATTTCTCTACAAGACCTGATTCTAACATACGAACACTGTATCAATCACCCCATACTATACCATAACATGATCATGCACCTATGCTGAAATCATACCATGCACCACATAAGTCGGTTGCCCATAATAACATCCTCCAACCACAATAGCTGGAAATTTTACGAATCAGATGCCTGCAATATGCCTCATGATGCATATGAGCCCTATTCCAACTCTCGCAATATTGGCACGAAGGAAAAGATGTGTAGAACTAATAACCACCTGCTGAAATAACAATGCATAGAGTCTCTCTTCCCGACAAGGACTATTACCTCACTCTGAACTGAATAACAATATATTCTCTTTGATGTACCCTACATAACTCTGATCGCACTGATCCTAGGTGCAATAACCTCGTCTCACCCAGTATAAGATGCTCAGGCAATAAGCCATCCCGAAAATTGCCAAAAATCTCATACGGCGCTAACAATGCGCCAACACATTACAAACTCGAATATGATAAGGAAAAACGGACTCTAGAAAAGAACTACCCAGCCCGCATAACGAATAAAACAACCGAAAAGATGCTATGAACCATTCTGTGAGAATAAGAAACAAAATACACAGAAATAAGTATAGGGAACCGTACTTAACATCTCACTGTTGCGGCATGCAATCCGATCCAAGCATGACATCGTTGCGACATTCAACCCGATCCAAACAACATACCCGTGGCGGCGTGCCACCCAATCCACACATAACAATAAATACGGAAGTGCTCATCTAGCCATAATGCTTATCCCTATGAAATACCCGAATATCGACCACAGGCATGTCAAATGCAAAAAAGAAACCCTGGGGAGACGGATAGTGCCATATGCTACAAAACCTAAGCACAACTAAGGTGCGATAAATGACCTGCATCTCAAGAGCCATACTGCTCATATAACACCACACGCTACATGGGATCATAACACATGTGCGAATAATCAAGTCGTCTCATAACCCACATGGCACAATAGAGTATTACCTGAAATAACTGATGACGGGAATAACATCCAACACTTGAAGACTCCTCCGCAAGCAATGCTATGCCGAACGAACACATCCGACCTGATGTAGAGCACGCATTCACATTAGACCCACTAACGGACCCCAAGCCAATTCTGATCATCCCATATTGGGCCAACAACCTTTCAAGGATCCCCAAATGGCCCCATTCATGACACACACGACCACTCTGGACCAACTCCCATGGTTTACAACCCGGGAAAAGAGCGCCTTCCATGCATAAACTCTCACATCATCGATAGTACCAAAAATCTCCGTACTTGGTTTTAATATTTTACAATCAAGTGACTAACATGTCACACTTTATAAAGATTTCCCTGTGGGGTACACTCCCATGACCTTCCGCCCAAGTAGCAAAGTTCGTACATCCATATCACTAACCGTACTAATTTTGTAAAGAAAATCAAGAATCTGCAAATCAATACACAAAGCCTCTTACACAGAACGGCGTACTCAGGTGACACTAAACAAAATGCCAACTTACTCTGAACATCCAAATTCTTCCCGGTTCATCCGAGCTCCTGACATTCTTGTCAACACTGAACCGCAACCTTTATCCTCAACTTTCAAATTCTCATGCCGCTCACTGCACCAACATGCCGCTACGCGAGAATGCACGAATTCATCATAACCCCTAAACTACCAGTAAAATAAACACTACATTGGATAGAAACCTTTCACTTAGCTCATTTCAGAAGAGCCAATGCAACACGCAACTGAATTCCCAAACCGTACAAAAATACAAACCTCAAGTCGTGGTCTAAACCGTCATAACTTTTTCGGGATCCATTTACACATAACAAGGCCATTAGATTTAAATACATCCCAAATCAATCAAATCATGGTGGCTGCCAAACCCGCACATACAACCATAAACCACATGTATAACTTCGTACGCCGAAGGAACTGATCATTGCCACAGTTATGCCGGTTCAACCATTACTAATCGACCCAACGTCTTTCAATTCACTCTTGATCTGCCTTGGAAATAATAATAGCTCCATTCACAACATAACAATCTCAATCCGCACTCGTCCCGAGTGACTCGAATCACGATACCACATCGTCTCGATACCCATGAACCATCTCATACCCTTCTCAAGTGCACAACAGTATGTCCAACTAGTACACCCATTTTGCAATACCTTCCATGGATCCGAAGTTATTTCCTCCTTTCCTCCAATACTGCATCGTATACCCGATGATAACATAGAACATTCCAAGTCCTTAGGCACTGCACTTAAATTCATGAACCCACTAGGACCATTATTGAGAGTCACCCACTTTGACCTGAACCCGTATATAACCCAATTTCAACGGTCTGCTAGCACATGGACACCCTCTCAAAGAAGCAACCAACGGAAATTTATAAGGCGGAATATAGTGCCCATTTATCAATGTTTTTGCTCGAATTACCCCTCATGTTTTCTTTCCTCAGTCATAATAACCCACCAATACACCGATAACCAAAAATCGCACAACCAGACAACCACATGATCCAATCATAGACGGTGGGGCTCCCCCACTTAGCTTTAAGCTACAATTTATAAACCTAGAGCCCACAAAGATTTCCCCTTCTCAATTACTATGATCTCGCACTGTCAACCCGCCAAATTTCTTGTAGTTACTTATTAAACATTTCATGAATCTTCCGAATTATCAACCATAATTGTATACTCGACCTTCCACTTCGTATTAAGTAAAACTCTTCGTAGAGGCTTCATCAAAATCACACAACTGTTGAACTGTCCATAGGAGATAGCCCACCTATGAAATTACATACCGATATCCCCCAACGACTCTGCACTAGGTACATCTATCATGAAATCAGTAAACCCTCCTGAGCCTGTGCTCATCCACCGGCTACATAAGTCTATTCAGTTCCCATTGACATCGACTAAAAGTCCGACAAAACATTCCAACCTCGAAGTCATGTTGCACCCCAACGATAATCAAGTTTTCACACCCCTCTTCATTTCAAGCAAACTCCTTTCTGCCATATTCAATTTTCCTCAATACAGGAGCCACCATCCCAATAAAATCCATAGACCTAGTCACCTTTTCACCATGACTCCCTAAACCGCTCTAAACTCTCTGAGGGCACGCGACTACCCTACCATAGAATCTATATGCTAATCTTCCACTCTTACTTTGGTTAAATCATCTCCCTTAATCAGCTTCTCTACCTCTACTTTTCATACTTGACGTGCTAGTAATTCAACCACTGCGAGACACTTCCCGCCATGTCCTCCCTCATATTTCGCTGCACAAATGTTTCCTCAAATCAAATCCATACCTGTAGCGCCGGAACTAATGAGTTGCTACCAACTCTAAACCTCCTTAGAAGATCGTCGTTCTTGAGTCATCAATACTAGAAACACCAATTCGATTCTGAAACTGCTACACTCTGTTATCTTCGACAATCGCTTCTTAGAAGCTACTTCCCAACGTCCTGCCTCGAAGGCAAATCGAAGAAGACCCTAACACCGGCAAACCTTAATGCGTTCCAACAAGGACGATGACACCACATCACAAATGAGAATTCCACCATGCCCAAAAATATCAGGTCTCATCGCTTCATCGACCAAGGCCTGAACATCCATAGTCTGATTGCCTTTTCTTTGCTGGAATTAAATGTTGAACCTATAAATCATGCACTGAGAAATCCTCCTTTCAAGTCATTCACTACCTCGACACATAGACAAACACCCTACCATTATACCAACGTTGTGAGATAATAATGCGTGAACATCATAGCAATCCGTGCATAGCCTCAAAACCATAGAGAGTACACAAACTGAACTGAAACGACAAAACATCCTTCCGCAAGGTGACGATAATAGCCTACTCGAACACGTAAGGAAAACAACTTGCACCATATCTGCAATACCACTACAAATCTTCGGTGCCCAATTGATTACAAGCGCTTCACGTCGCATGAGATTGAGTGGAAAGGAAATAAAGGCATAAGCCCCAAAGAAATCAAATCGCACGATGACGAATCAAGGAAGTGAAGATTTTCCTAACAGTTCCATAGCCTCCCAAAAAAAAGTACAAACATCTCTGTACCGATCCGCGAGACTCTACTAAACCTGCTTGTGACTCATAACACTTATTGTAACGACCCAACTAGTCGTTTTGAGAATTTGCACTTAGCTCGGTAGTTTACGGGCGTGAGTAGCTCCGTATGATGTATTTTGATTTGTGTGAATCGTCGGTTTTGGTTTTCAGATTATTCGGGACTGATTTGGAAGAATGATTCTCAACTAGGGAGCTTTAAATTTGAAAGAGTTGACCAAGTTTGACTTTTTAGTATTTGACCTCGGATTGAAAATTTGATGGTTCCAGTAGATCTGTTGGATAATTTTGGACTTAGGAGCGCGTCCGGATTGTGATTTGGAGGTCCGTGGTTGAATTTGGCTCGAAATGGCAAAAGTTAAAATTTTGGAAAGTTTGACCGGGAATGAACTTTTTGATATCGAGGTCGGATTTTGATTTCGAAAGTTGGAGCATGTCCGTAATATTGAATGTGACTTGTGTGCAAAATTTGAGGTCAATCGAACGTGATTTTATAGGTTTCGGCATCTGTTGTGGAAGTTTAAAGTTTTAAAGTTCATTGATTTCGAGTTGAGGTGTGATTCTTCATTTCGATGTTGTTATGTGTGTCTTGAGGCCTCGACTAGGTCCGTGTTATGTTATGGGACTTGTTGATATATTCAGACAGGGTCCCGAGTGGCTCGGATGGGTTTCGCACGAGGTTCGAATCACTTTTGTTGCATAGTGCATTGTTGAAGGCTACTGGTTCTGGTGCAATCGCACCTGCGACTTGTATTGCGCAGGTTTAATAGTCGCAAAAGCGTTAGTGGAGTCGCAGAAGCGAGAAGAGGCTGGGTGAGGAAGACCACAGAAGAGGATTTTTGTAGCGCACCTGCGTGCGCGCAGATGCGAGATTGGAAGCGCAGGTGCGAAGATCTTCGCAGAAGAGGAATTTGATATCCGCAGGTGCGGGGGTTGCTGGACAAGGCTATTTTTGTAGAAGAGAATTTTTTACCGTAGAAGCGATGGTCGCAGATGCGACGATCTATGTGCAAATGCGGAATCTCTGGGCAGAATGTTATAAGTTCGAGGGTTGGTCATTTTTATCACATATTGAGCTATGGACTTCGGAATGGAGTGATTGTTGGAGCAATTTTTATCACAAGGATTAGGGTAAGTGTTCTCTACTCGGTTTTGATTATATTTCATGAATATACCTTCATTTTAGTTAATTGGATTGTGAATTTTAAAGAGGAAATTGGGGGTTTTGGCCTAAAGTTTCATAATGTGAATTTTTGAGTTTTGAACATCGAATTGAAGTCGGAATTGAGTAAAACTAGTATGGTTTGACTCGTAATTGAATGGGTTATTGAATTTTATAAAGTGTGTCAGGTTCCGAGGTGCGGGCCCGAGTTGGGATTTTGGCTGATTTTAGGTTTTTGATTTAAGCTTTGATCTTTTTCGATCGAGATTTGTTCCTTTAGCATTGTTTGATGCATTTGAGTTGTTTTTGGTTAGTTTCAAGAAATTCAGAGGTCGGAACGCACGAGATGGAATCTTTGGAGCATCGCTTCGCTTGCTCGACATTGGTATTGGCTTGTTCGAGGTAGGTAACTCTTCTAATCTTAGTGCTGATGGTATGAAACCCCAAAATACGTGTTATGTGATTGGTATTGAGGTGACACACATGTAAGGTGACGGGCGTGTGGGCGTGCACCATGTGAATTAAGACTCTGTTTCTTCCATGGTACTCTATAGTGGCCCTATTTTGTTGATATCCGTGTTTTCACCATGTGATAAAGTAATTGAGCTGTCAATCATGCTAGATATCATGTTTAGGCTTTATGCCGATACTGTTGGGACCCATAGTGGTCGTTTCTTGCTGTCATCTCACTGATTTAATTGATATTTCGTACTCAGTCATATTCATGCATTCATATCATATCTCAGTCTCAGTTGTTATTTATTGATACATCATATCATTGTTGTCGGGCTAGTTTCATGACATTGTGAGCCCGTGAGTGAGACTGGAGAGATTGATGACTGAATGAGGCCGAGAGCCTGATTATGAGTGACAGTTATGAGATCGGGCTGCACGCTGCAGCATGCTATATTGATTTATGCCTGGATCTGGCTTATGATAGCGCTTGGTCTGTAGGAGCCCCTCCGGAGTCTGCACACCCCTAGTGAGAGCGGTTGATTATTTTGAGGGATGGAGCTTCACTGGACATGGATCTTGTCCGAAGCATTTATATACCTGGAGATGGATCTTCTTCATGGGGCCGGATTGGCCTTCCTCGGTACTAAGTGACTGATGGTCAGTGATGTATATATTCTGGGATGGATCTTCCCTGGGCCGTATGGGCCATATACAGTACCTAGTGGTTGGGCATGATGAGTGAAAAGTGTGAAACAGTGAGATTGAGTACTCTAAGAGTATGAGTGCATGATTCATCTATGAGATACATGGCATTGGCATGCACACATGACATACATGTATAGAGATGCATTTTTCCTCATGTTGTACCGTATCACGTCCTTCATGACTTTTTACACACATTGATATGTGGGTATAGAGAGGTATTTTACACTTGCTATCTGGAAAGAAAATAAAACATCTTATTTATTGTGGAAATGATATTTGAAAAAATTACAATTTTCAAACTTACTCGTATTTTTGGCATTTTCGGTAAAAGATTTGGGTTTTCACTAAGATACTTGAAAAGCATGACTATTTTTCTGGAACTGTGAACGAGCTGAGCATTTTACTTCTGAGATACATCTTTTATTACTTGTAATATGTTGTTATGAACTATTATGGAATATTGGTATTGGGCCCGACCTTGTGTTAGCTCGTCACTACTTTCAACCTAAGGTTAGGTTTGTTACTTATTGAGTACATGGGGTCGGTTATACTCATACTACACTTCTGCACCTTGCGTGCAGATATTGGCTGCTGATGTTGTGTGATCGAGGGGAGCTGGATTTGAAGATGTGCCTGCGTCCCGGTTGTAGCTGCCTCTTGTTCGTGGTAGCCTTAGATCTATATAACTCTATTTATGTACTTTTCAAAAAGACAATGTATTTATTTCATTTCCGCTTTGTAAACTCTATTCTTAGAAGCTCATGATTTGTACTACCAGTTCTTGGGGAATGTATTAGAATCAGATATTTCTTTACTTAATTTCTTTATTAATTGTTATTGGAATTGATTAGTGGATAATTGGCTTACCTAGCGAATTGGGTTAGGTGTCATCACGACTAGTTAGATTTTGGGTCGTGATAAGGTGGTATCAGAGATCTAGGTTCATAGGTTCTACAAGTAATGAGCAAGTATCTAGTAGAGTCTTGCAGATCGGTATGATGACGTTCATACCTATCTTCGAGAGGCTACATGACATTTAGGATATACTTCCCATCTTTCTTTCCTTATCGTGCAGCATTGATTCAGTTTGAAGCATAACTCTTTGAATTCGTTCCATGCATTTGTATGCGCATGTGAGCGCTCGGTATCTGATGTGCGTCGGCGGCTTCTGATTCCATGGTTAAGGTGCGAGATTTGATTTTTGGCGTACTAATGATGGGCTAGTTTAGGGGACTTGAGGCCGGGTTTTGAATGTATCTTGCGCACGGAGATTTTGATTGTGTGAGCACGTGCTTTTGGGACTTATAGGTCCATAGATGTCCCTATTAGTGGAATTTGTGATTGGGTGACTATGTGGTGAGTATGATGTAACTGCGAGATGTGTTTAGATTGTTCGAATGTGACGAGAAGAGTTTACTTGAGATGTAACAAGGACTATGGGTGTCTAATTTCTGTCTTGATTTGGCGTATGGTCTTGACTTATGGGTGTGTTGAGGGATCTCTCATGTTGTTTAGTTGTGGAGTGAAGTAGATTCTCATGTCTTGTTGATCAGTTCAGAATCAAGAAGATTAAGTGATTGCTTAGTAGTCGTGACTGTGGCAGAGTATAGAGAGATGTACGTTTGAGGCTAAGCAGGTGGGTTATCTCCTGCGAGGTGTCCTGAAGTTGTATGATCCCTATGATGTTTGGTAGAGAGTTCTCTTTTACTAGTGAATGATATATGTTGCAATTTGAGTTGGATCGCCTGTGGAAGTTGGTTTAACTATCACGAGGATGAACGCGAGATTTGCAGATGACTTGAGGCACTAGATGGTTTGTGTTGCATGAGCGGATGAAGTATTTCGTTGAATCTCACCGCGGTATTATGGCAGTAATAGAGTATGGGCATTTTGAGTTATTGTGTGTTTTAATCTATGGCTTTGAGCCAAGTGGGGGAGTCTGTTATCGACGATTTGATTGCACGGTTGTGTGTTGTATTGGTTTCGGTTTGGGGTATACTGGTGAATTAGTTATGACTTGCAGAGGTCTAGATCGAGGATGACTCAGGTAAAGGAAATTCAGGATACAGGTTGTATTACACTCTATGGGTATATAGGAATCATAAAATAATTGAGTGGTTATTCGTGAAGGGTGTAGTGTACATGGAGTAGGAATCTGCTCAGTTGCTTTTGAGTCTGGGTTACTCCTTTGGGTGTTGGTGTGCTAATGGGGCACAGGTCGTTCGGTCCGTTTGGTCGGTTTAATTCAGATTTGAGTAGAGTGGATGACTCTCGAGAATGGTTCTAATGGATTCAAAATTCATATGTAGCGATTTGGAATTTTCAAGATTTGTATATGGCTAGAAACTGGGAGTTGCGTTGGATGGTGTCGAGACTTGTGGCATTTTTATATCATTGTGGATTGTGCATTTCAGTATCAAGAAGGTGAAGGAAATAGTTTTAGGTTCACATAAGGCCTCTTTAGAGTGAGTGTCTCAGTTATGGTGCCTTGGGGTACTTAAGAGGGAAGTCAACGGCTTATGGGCCTTAGGGCGTTGTGGTTTTATACTAGGGTCTCTTGTGTGGTGAATTTTGGTTTAGGATCGAGGTGTTCCAGCAAGGAGAAGTATCAATTTGAAGGCAATTTGGAAGGGACTTGGAGAAATAGGACGACGTGGTAGTAGGTTGGATCAGCACAATAATGGATATAATCAGTTCTTTAGGTACTTATGATGTGGCTAGTCTCCACAAGTGTTTCATGGCAATGCTCTTGGGTTTTGGCGACCTGCGTGGCTAGGTTGAGTTAGAAAGATTCGGTTCGGATAGCTAGATTATGTGCAAATGGACTTCGAAGAGTTCTCAATGGATTTTACCACGGTTCGAGGGGTATATTACCTACTGGCGTGAGGAGCATGTGTGATTTTCTCTGAGATGAGATTAAACGGAAGGTTCCAAGCTAATTGAGTATGTAGTTTGCTCGTGACTCAGAGTTGATTATGAGATTCTCATACTTTTCATATGATAGCATAATAAGGGTAGTGTGTTGTGTAGGATTGAGATTTACATGTACAAGGTCACGATTCAGTTTTGAAAGGAAGATCCTGAATTCTAGGGCATCATAGATGATTTCAGATGATTAAGTGAATGATATTACTTTTTGGTATTGCTTGAGGATAGTTTACATTTCAAGAGGCGCACTGTGTTTTGATTTATGGATACTTCATTGGTATTGCGGCACTCTCCTTATTGATCGACTGCTGATATTCAAATTTTGCTATGTGGCACGGAAGTATTTTAGAAGTATTCCTCGTGGGATGACCATGTATGAGAGATGTGTTAGATATTCTGGCGGTGGAGTTAGGATCAGATATGGAATTCGTGTGTTCTATGGATTTGGAGACTGGCAGTTCTCAAGAGCAGGTTGGTTTCTTGGTTGTGGACTGTGAAGTCATGGCCGAAGCTAGCTAGATGATAGTATGTGTTATGATTCAGTCATTGTGGGCTTTTGGAGGGTTATTTATCCATGTGTGGGTGCCTAGAGTTGATTTGAGAGCCCATTGGTAGGCCCAACTAGGATGGGTATTCTACGTCGAGTCGGATTGGTTGGCTCCGTACTGCTATTGTAGAGGGATGTGCGATTCAGTTGTTGTTGAGTTTATTCGTGTTCTGAAATGATTTGTGAGTTACTCTTCTATGCTACGAGGGGTTGCGATTCGTGGGTTATATGCACACACGGTGTCTTTCTATATAGGCTTTATAGCGGAATTTGAGCGAGATGAGTATTTGAATATTGCGTGATTGTTTGCGCGTTAGCTATGTTCTTTTCAGATTGTGGTATTGTGCTATTTGCTCTCTGGGGCTATGGTAATGCACTTTGGGTACTTGATGTCGAATTTCACGTGGTTATTGATTTTGATCATGGTGGCTGAGGTACTTCATATGGACCAGTGTTTGGATGGGGTCACGCATTGCAGCAGAGTTATGTTAAGATATGATCCCTTGTGTTGATTCGTGTATTTTGGTTCTACGGTGTGTGATAGGTTCTTAGCATAGCGTTGTGGTGGTACTTGTTGAGCTTGTAGCGCAGTTCTCCCGTCTGAGTTAGTTTTCCATGACTTGAGTATATTTGGAATGTTGCTTATTGGTGCACGGATTGCACGAGTTATGGCTTTAGATTCTTTTGATGTGGCATGTCACTAGAATGGTCGTGTTGGATGAGATGAGATCATTGGACCTAGAATGGATACTATCGGAATTGATTACAGTATGTTTGGAAGGATAATATCGAAAGTCATCTTAGAATTGGCTATTGTTCTTGTCGAATGAGAGGGAATTCCATGACTGGTTGATCTGATGAATGGTTATGAGTTCTGCGTGTTTCTATCATCATCGGCAGTATACGAAGGTTTTAGAACAAGGTTTTGTTTGACATGAGGTTTATTACCTATATTGGGTGGTTTTGAGCAGCTACTGTGATTAAAAATTATTGCTATGAGTATTGGAGTTATGCGGTATATCATGTGATTGCATCTTGGATTATGGCTACAGCTTGTTCAGACTTATACGGTATGTAGATGCGAGATTCTGACCTTATAGAAATTCCGGATGTTGGAAATTGGATTCTAAAGCTTATGGGTTAAGGTAGGAGTAATGATCTTTAGTTATGTTGTGTTGTCGGGCCTACATGGAATAGGGTGATGTGGGATCACCCCTGGGTATGTGCATGGTAAGGTTATACAGCGGTTTAATGGCTTTGAGAACTCTGGACATGTTCGAGGACGAACATACGTTTAAGTGGGGGAGAATGTAAAAACCCAACCGGTCGTTTTGAGCATTTGCACTTCGCTCGGTAGTTTACGGGCGTGAGTAGCTCCGTATGATGTATTTTGATTTGTTTGAATCGTCAGTTTTGGTTTTCAGGTTATTCGGGACTGATTTGAAGATTGATTCTCAACTAGGGAGCTTTAAATTTGAAAGAGTGGATCAAGTTTGACTTTTTAGCATTTGATCTCGGATTGGAATTTTGATGGTACCGGTAGGTCCGTTGGGTGATTTTGGACTTAGGAGCGCTTCCGGATTGTGATTTGGAGGTCCGTGGTTGAATTTGGCTCGAATTAGCAAAAGTCGAAATTTTGGAAAGTTTGACCGAGAGTGGACTTTTTGATATCAAGGTCGGATTTCGATTCCGGAAGTTGGAGCAGGTCTGTAATGTCGAATGTGACTTGTGTTCAAAATTTGAGGTCAATCGAACGTGATTTGATAGGTTTCGACATCGGTTGTGGAAGTTTGAAGTTTCAAAGTTCATTGATTTCGAGTTGAGGTGTGATTCGTCGTTTCAATGTTGTTATGTGTGTTTTGAGGCCTCGAGTAGGCCCGTGTTATGTTATGGGGCTTGTTTATACATTCGGATGGGGTCCTGAGTGGCTAGGATGAGTTTCGGACGAGGTTCAGATCACTTTCGTTGCATAGTGCATTGCTGAAGGCTGCTCGTTCTGGTGTGATCGCACCTGCGACTGGTATTGTGCCAGTGCGATGGTCGCAGAAGCGTTAGTGGAGTCGCAAAAGTGAGAAGAGGCTAGGTGAGGAAGACCGCAGAAGCGGATTTTTGAAGCGCACCTGCGTGCGCGCAAATGCGAGATTGGAAGCGCATGTGCGAATATCTTCGCAGAAGATAATTTAATATCCGCAGGTGCGGGGGTTGCTGGGCAAGGATATTTTTGCAGAAGCGAATTTTTTACCACAGAAGCGATGGTCGCAGATGCGACGATCTGTTCGCAAATGCGGAATCTCTGGGCAGAATGTTATAAGTTCGAGGGTTGGTCATGTTTATCACATATTGAGCTATGGACTTCGGAATGGAGCGATATTTGGAGCAATTTTCATCACAAGGATTGGAGTAAGTGTTCTCTACTTGGTTTTGGTTATATTTCATGAATCTACCTTCGTTTTTGGTAATTGGATTGTAAACTTTAAAGAGGAAATTGGGGGTTTTGGCCTAAAGATTCATAATGTAAATTTTTCAGTTTTGAACATCGAATTGGAGTCAGATTTGATTGAAACTAGTATGGTTGGACTCGTAATTGAATGCGTTGTTAGATTTTATAAATTTTGTAGGGTTCCGAGGTGCGGGCCCGGGTTGGGCCTTTGATCGATTTTGGGCTTTCGATTCAAGATTTGATCTTTTTCGATCGAGATTGGTTCCTTTAGCATTGGTTGATGCATTTGAGTCGTTTTTGGTTAGTTTCGAGCCGTTCGGAGGTCGGAACACGCGGGATGGCATTTTTGGAGCGTCGCTTGTCTTGCTCGGCATTGGTATTGGCTTGTTCGAGGTAAGTAACTCTTCTAATCTTAGTGCTGAGGGTATGAAACCCTGAAATATGTGTTTTGTGATTGGTATTGAGGTGATGCACATGCTAGGTGACAGGCGTGTGGGCGTGCACTATGTGAATTGGGACTCTGTTGCTTCCATGGCACTGTATAGTGGCCCTATTTTGTTGATATCCGTGTTTTCACCATGTGATAAAGTAATTGAGCTGTCAAGCATGCTAGATATCATGTTTAGGATTTATGCCGATATTGTTGGGACCCATAGTGGTCATTTCTTGTTGTCGTCTCACTGATTTCATTGATAGTTTGTACTCAGTCATATTCATACATTCATATCATATCTCAGTGTCTGTTGTTATTTATTAATACATTATATCATTGTTGTCGGGCTAGTTTCATGTCATTGTGAGCCCATGAGTGAGATTGGAGAGATTGATGACTGAGTGAGGCCGAGATCCTGATTATGAGTGACAATTATGGGATCGGGGTGCACGCCGCAGCATGCTATATTGATTTATGCCTGGCTCTGGCTTATGATAGCGCTTGGGCTGTAGGAGCCCTTCCGGAGTCTGCACACCCCTAGTGAGCGCGGTTGATTATATTGAGGGATGGATCTTCCCTGGACATGGATCTTGTCCGAAGCATTTATTTACCTAGAGATGGATCTTCTCCACGGGGCAGGATTGGCCTTCCTCGGTACTGAGTGACTGATGGTCAGTAATGTATATATTCCGGGATGGATCTTCCTTGGGACGTATGGGCCATATACAGTACTGAGTGGTTGAGCATGATGAGTGAAAAGTGTGAGACAGTGAGATTAAGTACTCTGAGAGTGTGAGTACATGATTCATCTCTGAGATATATGGCATTGGCATGCACACATGACATACATGCATAGAGATGCATTTTTCCTCATGTTGTACCGTATCACGTCCTTCATGACTTTTCACACACATTGATATGTGGGCATAGAGAGGTATTTCACACTTGCTATCTGGAAAGAAAATGAAATATCTTATTTGTTGTGGAAAAGATATTTGGAAAAATTACAATTATCAAACTTACTCGTATTTTTGGCATTTTTGGTAAAAGATTTGGGTTTTCACTAAGATACTTGAAAAGCATGACTATTTTTCTGGAACTGTAAATGAGCTGAGCATTTTACTTCTGAGATACATCTTTTATTACTTGTATTATGCTGTTATGAACTGTTGTGGAATATTGGTATTGGACCCGACCTTGTGTTCGCTTGTCACTACTTTCAACCTAAGGTTAGGTTTGTTACTTATTGAGTACATGGGGTCGGTTGTACTCATACTACACTTCTGCACCTTGCGTGCAGATGTTGGCTGTTGATGTTGCTGTGATCGAGGGGAGCTGGATTTGAAGATGTACTTGCATCCCGGTTGTAGCTACCACTTGTTCGTGGTAGCCTTAGATCAATAAAACTCTGTTTATGTACTTTTCAAACAGACGATGTTTTTATTTCATTTCCGCTTTGTAAACTATATTATTAGAAACTCATGATTTGTACTACCAGTTCTTGGAGAATGTATTAGATTCAGATATTTCTTTACTTAATTGCTTTATTAATTGTTATTGGAATTGGTTAGTGGTTAATTGGCTTATCTAGCGGGTTAGGTTAGGTGCCATCACGACTAGTCGGATTTTGGGTCGTGACACTTATGAACCTAGTTCTCTAATACCAACTTGTCACGACCTCAATTTTCCTCCATAGGATATTGTGATGGCACCTAGTCTCTAAGATTAGGTAAGCCTAATAATTTGCGGAATAACTGAATATAAACTGAACTCACACATCAACATATGAAATATAAATACGAACTGCGATTCAAATAATTACAACTCCTAAAACCCGGTATAAATAAGTCACAAGCTTCTAAGAGAAAATACTAAGTGTCTCTATACATCAAAGTTTAAGGACAATAAGGAAAAATAACTTAACAAGGATATAGGGGGACTCTGAGGTCTGTGGACACTGGCAGATATACCTTGAAGTCTCCACGTACGGCTAGCTCACTGGTACCTGGTCTGGTAAGCAGTACGCTGGCAACTTAACAAGTATAGTATGAGTACACCATAACGGTACCCAGTAAGTTCCAAGCCTAACCTCGGTAGAGTAGGGACGAGGTCAGGTCAGGGCCCTACTTGAATAAAAGGAAATAAGGCAAAAAAAAATATAATAATACAATGAAATGACTGAGAAATGAAAAATGAGAAATTACAGAGAGGTAACAGCACAACAAATAGATAAATACGACAATACGCAATAGGAGGACGTCCCGAGGTATCGCCTCCTAGTCCCAAAAGTAAATACACGACAGGGAGATCTCCCAAGGTACCGCCTCGTAGTCCCAAAAGTAAATACGCAACAGGGGGAGCTTCCAAGGTACCGCCTCGTAGTCCTAAAAGTAAATACATAACAGGGGATCTCCCGAGGTACTGCCTCGTAGTCCCAAAAGTAAATATGCAGCAGGGGATCTCCCGAGGTACCACCTCGTAGTCCCAAAAGTAAATATGCAGCAGGGGATCTCCCGAGGTACTGCCTCGTAGTCCCAAAAGTAAATATGCAACGCATAATCTATTGAACAACCAAATAACAGCAAAGAATCATACAGTTAAAGACTGAATACAAATCAAGGAAATAGATAATTCAACTAAACATGTTGCACAAATTGCAAGTAAGAGTTAAGACATGTAGATATGTGATACTAGGCTAAACATGATAACTACACATGCTAAGGCAACTCAGTTAAGAAATTTTAAAAGAAAACTACTCAGCAAGAACCAAAATTTTCATATTTATCCCCTGTACGTACTCGTCACCTCGCGTACACGGCACTCACATATCACGAATTGTTGCAACAATACCAAAACCTAAGAAAATTTCCCCCACACAAGGTTAGACAAGTCACTTACCTCAAACCAAGTTCAATCAGTCAATAAGTATGCCTTTCCCTCGATTTTCTGACTTCAAACGGCCCAAATCTAGCCAAAAGCAATTACACACTTTAAATACAACTACAAGAAACTAATTTGAATAATGAAACTACGACTTTAGCAAAGAATCGAAAAAATCACCCCAAAAGGTCGACCCAGACCCACGTCTCGGAATCAGGTAAAAGTCATAAAATATGAACACTCATTCAATATTGAGTTCACCCATACCAACATTACTCAAATCCGACCTCAAATCGCTTTAAAATTCCCAAAATTTCGGTCTAAGAACTTCCACCATTTCCCCCTAAATTTCTCAACCCAAATCCTTAATTAAATGAAGAAATAATTGATAGATTAGTGGGCATTAATCAAAAATAAGTCAGGAATCCTTACCCAAATGTTTTTCCCGGAAAATCCTTGAAATTTTGCCTAAATCCGAGTTTTCTAGCTTCAAAGAAGGAGAATAAAATTAAACCCTCGGAATTAGCCCTTTTCAGCCCAGCGATTTTGCTTCTGCGAGGCCTTAGCCGCATCTGCGCCTGCGCACTTGCGGTAATTCCATCGCAGGTGCGACCATTACTTAGGCAAAAAAATCTCGCTTCTGCGGCATCCTAAGTGCATCTGCGCGTGCACTTCTGCGAAGGGACAAACGCATCTGCGCACCCACTTCTGCGGAAGGTCTCCGCTTCTGTGAATAACAGGCCTCCCTGGCATTTCCGCTACTGCGCTCATTTCTCCGCAGAAGAGACTCCGCTTTTACGGCCTTCACGTCGCACCTGCGACCACAGGCCACTTCCTCCAGCCCCGCATCTGTGCCCAATGACTCGCTTCTGCGAGCTCGCACCTGCTGTCAATCTTGTGAAGGTGCGATTGCACCAGAACTGGTGCCTTCAGCCATTCTCACAAGTCCAAATTTGATCAGTTAACCATCCAGAATCCACCCGAGACCCCCCGGGACCTCGACCAAATATACCAACTAAATTCGATTCCGACTATGCGTACAAGTTATAAAACATGAAGTGAAGCTACTCAAGGCCTCAAACCACCGAATGACGTGTTAGGGCTCAAAACGACTGATCGGGTCGTTACATGTTAGAAGCTTGTTCAAATTCATAATTATTTCCAACTTTACCACTTTTTAGTTGAATTAGAAGTTCTAGATATTGGTAGAGTAGGAATTTATACGCAGTGTATGTGGAGTTCAAATTGAAAAAGAATTCCATCATTAGGTAATTTACAATTAGATCCTTAAATATACAAATATTTAAGGGCATAAAAGTCTATCAAAA
>AWOL01S0001072.1:377947-394760 GCA_000715115.1 Nicotiana otophora | reverse complement strand
TATATATATATATATATAAAGAGAGGAAAGTACTCTCCAATTTGAATTGGTAGTTTTGATTTTTTCTTATTTTCGAATTCTAAATATATTTAAATTCAAAAAAAATTACCAATAATTAATTTTTAACTAAATAACTAATTATTAACACATATGCCATGCGACTTTTTTCTATGCTAACTCTTGGCTTAATGTGATACATTTTTCTTTGGCTTTTACTAATATATAGATATGATTGCGGTTCCAGATTCTTACGCCATAAGAATGGATTTTCATTTATATTTCTCCTTCGTAAAACTGCAGATATAATCGGGTTCAAAGAATCTGTGCAAAGATTGAACTGTTTTTAGTGCATGACACTATTTTCCACATTAAAGTATATCTATTTTAGTAGGAATATAACAAATTTACCATATTTGCAAAATTATATTTTCATTCAAAGAGAAAAAATAAGCAAAAAGACCTCTTTATTACACTTTTTTTACGCCGAGAGAATTTTGTCATATATATCAAACTGATAATATGGAAAGGAAAGTTTTGTACCGAAGAAGGCAAAGTTGTTATTTCCATTAAAGTATTCCCTTTTTAAAACCTTTTCCTTTTCCTTTGACAAGGAATTCGATTTATATGAATGCGAATTTACTGAAACGCGTCTTTTTCAAGGAAGTTCTTGTTGGCCTCTTTCTTCTGCTCCTTTTAGACCAAAAGTTACCCACGTTTGTTCTCTATATAAATAATAATTAATGTTTTCTCATGTGTGAAGATTGATCTGAAAATGACTAAGAAAGTGGTAGTTTCTTTCTTGTTAATGATGTTCATGTTTTTTGGTTTAGTAAAGGCAAACATATATGTGGTTGGTGATTCTGCTGGTTGGACAAGCACTAGGCAAGTGGATTATAAGAGATGGTCAGCATCTAAGCATTTTCAAGTTGGAGATGTTCTTCGTAAGCCATTATTCTTTTCTAATTTTTATTTTAAATTTTTTTAAAAAGAAATTGGCCTACCTTATGATCTCTACATTTTTGCTATAATAATTATATATTTGGGTAATATTTTTCATATGTCTAAGTTTTGGCGGGCTGCGCTGAGTTATAGTACGTGTGCTTTTAGGAGATAAGATATACTTGGTAAATTAGTGCAAAATGGCCTATAAAAATTAAAATAATTATATAGCTAGTTAAAGTGACGGATGCATACTGCTTACAGTGGACATCTATAAATGAAATGTTGTAAATATATGCAGTTATATAAGTATGTAGAATTAGTGTGTGTATTGAAATGCACACGCACAAATGTAAATTGTTTTTGTAAAATCTGAGTAGCATATATGTATAATAATTGTTATATAGGAGTAGATGTTCCTTAGAAATTCTTTAAGACGGGAAACGATTGTCCAGATGAAGAACGATTTAGAATATAAAAGATAAAGTAACGGTTCATTTTTATTTAATTTGAACTTGAATATTGTTTTAGGGGGGAATATTTTCCAGTATGAACTCCATTAGGAGTTGTTGGAAAATAATAAAAAAAAAAACTCCATTAGGAGTTCAGTGGAAAAAAATTCTCCATTAGGAGTTACTTTACCATCAACTCAAATTTCAAGGTAAAATACAGAACTGAACCTTAGTCTTATAACCACTATGGCAAGATTTCTTCAATTTCAGTATCAATCTTCTAAAGTTATATGGATTTTTTCCTATTAAATGTGGGTAAAAATTTACTCGCATTCGATATTTATATTGATCCAATAAATACATTATATATGACACATGTCTTGACATAGACTCTTAAAATTACTAAATCATTCTCCCTATCTTTAAAAAATATTGGACTATTTCCTTATTAGTGTATTCCAAAAAGATTGGGACCTTTCAATATTTTTTTAATAAAAAATATTTATAGCAACACAAATGTTATGAATGGTTTCAGACCACAAATTTAAAAATTTTTACAGTCACACAAATGCTATAACTTATTTAAGATCACAAATCTTAAAAATCTTTCTCTTCTTTATTAAAGTTTGTGTCAAGTCAAACTAAGACAATCATTTTGAAACAGATAAATAGTTAATTAATACATATTCTTACCTTAATTTATAACTTACAAATGGAATATTAATATGATTTGGTGCAAACCGGGTGAGAGAGTCCTCAGTTCATGAAAATACTTATTAGTCATCGGTTCCAAACCGGAGCGTTTACCTTGAAATATTCTCGTATGCACCAACTTCAGGCCTGTTTAAGTACGTAATAATATCCTAATACACATCAATTGTAGTTTTCTGTTTTACTCGAAGTTTTGACTTTCTCCTCGAGACTTCCCTCTTAAATTTTGAAGGGACCGATATGTGTCACCTAGCTTGTTCAAAGCACTTGAAAGTTCAATTGTGGATATTGTTTTACAAATCACAAAATCTCACCAGTAACATATATATTTTGTTTATGCAGTGTTTGAATTCGATCCAAAATTAGATAATGTGGTACGAGTGACAAAGGAGGATTTCCAAGCATGCAATGCCTCATCCCCTTTTGGTACCCCAAGCACTGGCAAGGAATGGTTCTCTCTTAATGTTGAAGGCCACTTCTATTTCATTTGAAGCGTTCCAGGCCATTGTAAGGCTGGTCAAAATATGGAAATCCTCGTTCATTCGGCGGCTCCTACAACCTCCCCGGCCGCATCTCCGCCGGCAATTCTGGCTCCCGCGCCGTCTACACCCAGCCCGTTGAGCCCTCATAGCCCCCCAGATTCAGCCCCTAGTAATGGATCAGTTCTGCATTTCCCAAGCTTTTGCTTCTCATTGGGGCTACTCGTATTTTCAATGTATTTCGTCGCTTGTTGCTACTAGACAATCAAGGTGAAAAAATGAATTACTTGGATTTGGAAGAAGGTCTAGCTGAAATCCGTGGAAACCGCTGAAATAGAAGTCACTGTCTATTTCCTTACTCTTAGCGTCGGGAGAACTTTGAAATTTTATGGTTCAGCTCGAGTTTTTCCAAAGTTTTTGTGCCAATTCTTAAATTGTATGTTCAAAATGCATCACCTCTACTTAGATGAATATTTCCAGACTTTAAATAAGAGACAAACAATATGTTGCATTTTATTTACAGTGTACACTAACCTTTTAGGATTTGATATTCAAAAACGACACATTAATTCAAACACGACTTTAAAATGACAAACTTGTTATAAAATAAACAATGCAAAGTAAATTAACCAAAGATAAGTATGGAGAGATTGATATATTATTCAAACTTCAAACTCCTGTATATAATGAACTGAAGAAAGGAAGCAGCTGCAAGACTTTTCAGGGAACCTCTACGATTCTTTTCTTGAACTGCTTGTAAGCTGTCTGCATGAGCTGCTCGCAACCTGTCTGTTTAATAAGAAGCTGCTGCAAGTCATTTCATTGAGTTGCTTGCAACCTGCCCGCATCAGCTGCTTGGAGATAAACTTCAATGAAATACTAAATGAATAATCTTCTTGATGAAGATTATCTACGGTGGAGTAATAAATGGACATTCACAATAATATTTTCATAATACTCCGTAGATGTTCATTATTAAGTGTCTCGTTAAAACCTTACTAGGAAATACCCCTTGAAAAAAAATCCTAGTCAAGAAAAAAGAGTACACTAATAATATATATTGGAAGTTGCCTCATTAAAAATCTTACAAGGAAAACTCAGTAAAGAAAAATATAGGCAAGAAAAAAAGAGTACAATGCATACTTTACTCCCCCTGATAAAGACGTTGTTTCAAATACTCAAGTCTCTGCATTCCAATCTTATATACCGTCTTCTCGAATGTTGTAGTTGGCAAAGATAAACAAATCTGCCTGATTTTTACTTAAACGGATGTGTTGCACATCAATATCACTATTTTTCTGAAGATCATGTGTGTAGAATAATTTTGATAAAATGTGCTTCGTTCTATCTCCTTTTATAAATCCTCCATTCAGTTGGGCTATGCATGCAACATTGTCTTCGTATAAAATTGCGGGTCATCTATCACATTCCAAATCACATTTTTGTCGAATGAAATGAATCACTGATTGTCACGCCCTAAAACTAACCTGTCGTGATGGCGCCTAACGTGGTACTAGGAAAGCCGACACTTCAAAATACTTCCAACACTTTTAAATGAAAAATACGAATAACACAGGTTTAATCATCAAAATTCTCAAAAACAAACTGGATAGAAAATCAAAACCCAATACGGAAATTCCCAACATCAGGGTATCACTGAGTATGTGAGCGTCTATACAATACAAGTCTAGAATTAATATCTATAAAAGACTAAAACTAAATACATAAAGCGGAAAGATAGGGAAGGAGAGACAAGGTCTGCGAATGTCGGACAACTACCCTAGAAACTCCAGCGATCAAGCTGCGGAAAGAAATCAACACCCACCATGTCCGAAAATACCTAAATCTGCACACGAAGTGCAGGGTGTAGCGTGAGTATAACCAACTCAGTAAGTAACAAGACTAAATGATGGACTGAAAGTAGTGACAAACTTTATGGATATAGCTCAATTACAGAAATTACGACATGCTTTCAAATTCGACAATTAAGGCCAAAACAGTTAATTCATGTCAAGTTCAATTGAAATAGAATGTAATATCTCTCAGAAATTACATGACAGTGATATATGCCAGCTGAAATACAATAGTAATGAAATCAAGTGCAAAATCTCGGAGCATCAGTCACTCAGTCCTCCCATGCACTCCAACCTCACAGTCACTCATCCCCCACAGTCTCTCATTCCTCTCAATCGCTCGGCATTCAGCACTGGGGGTGTGTACAGACTCCGGAGGAGTTCCTTCAGCCTAAGAGCTATAACAAGCTAATCGTGTCACAAATCAATAAAACATGTTGCGGCGTGCAGCCCAATCCCATAAATATCCTCACAGTCAGGCCCCCGGCCTCACCCAATCATCAACCTCTCCAGTCTTTGGGGCTCTCAGTAACCATCATAATCAACCCAAACAACAATGATATCATATATCAATAATGAACATTAGACTGACATATAATATGCAAGAAAAACTGTGAGTGAGTACAAAACAATAATTTAGCAGATAATTTAATAAGTACACGACCTCTTGGGTCCCTACAATGCCAACACATAGTCTAAACATGATTTCTAACATGGTTTGCAGTTCAATTTCTCAAAACACATGGAGAATATATGGATAAGAACAGATTAATCAAATACACAGTTCTTAGGAATTAAAAGGGTAACCATTCCTACGGTGCTCGCCCGCACGCCCGTTACCTAGCATGTGTGTCACCTCAAAACCAATCACATGTCACATAATACGGGATTTCGTACTCTCAAAACCAAATTTAGAACTGTTATTTACCTCAAGCCTTGCAAATCCCTACTCCAACACACCCTCGCCTCGCGAACCGGCATCCAAATGCCTCGAATATATCCACAAATAGTTCGATACAATCAACATGGGCTAAAGGAATTAATTCGATAAGAAAATACTAAGTTATTAATCAAGAGTCGAATCAAAAGCCGGCCCCCGGGCCCAAGTCTCAAAATATGATAAAAGTCACAAAACCTGAAAGCCCATCCAACCACGAGCCCAACCATACCAAATTTATCAAAATCCCACACCAAATCGCCACCCAAAACCCCAAATCAAACTCTCCAAATCCCGAGCCTCAAATTCCCAAATTCCACCTTAAATACACACAAACTAGGTGGGAAATTTAATGGGGAAGCAAGATTAATGATTAAATATGAACACAAGGGACTTACCTTAAGAAACCCCTCGAAAATCCTCTCACAAATCGCCTAATCCTGAGCTTGAAATGTTCAAAATGAAGAAAAATTGCGAACCCTTGAATTTAAATGGTCTGCCTAGCCTCTTCTCTTCTGCGGTTCATTTAGCTGCTTCTGCAGCACCACTTTTACTGTCAACCATCCGCATTTGCGGAAGTGACTAATGTCGTCCAACCACTTCTGCGGTCGCAAATCCTGCTTCTGCGGGTGCGCATCTGTGCAAATCGTTCGCTTCTGCGGACCAGCCTCCCCAAGCTCTCTTCCGCTTCTGCGATCCTCCACGCGCAGGTGAGTCTGCATCTGCGAAACGCTTTCTGGCCCTACGATACACCCAAGTCCATACCAAATCTCGCTCCTACGCCACACCAGCCGCACCTGCAGCCAACCCCTCGCAGGTGCGATCACATCAGAGAACTCCCAACTTCAGCAATGCACTAAGTCCTATTTTTGACCCGTTAACCATCCGAAATTTACCCGAGGCCCCCGAGACCTCAATCAAACATACAAAAAAGTCCTAACACTCGATACGAACTTCGTCGAGCACTCAAATCACCTCAAACAACATCAAAAATACTAATTGCACCCCCAATTCAAGCCTATTGAAACTAAGAAAATTCCAGCTTCTACAACGACACCGAAACCTATCAAATCACGTCTGATTGAACCCCAATTTTGCACACAAGTCACAAATGACACAACGGACCTACTCCAACTCCCGGAACTCCAACCAAGCCCGGTAACCACAAAGTCCACTCTCGGCCACACTTTGAAATTTCCAGTTTTTGCCATTTCAAGCCTAATTCAACTACGGACCTCCAAATCACAATCCGGACACGCTCCTAAGTCCAAAATCACCAACGGAGCTAACGAAACCAACAAAACTCCATTCCAGAGTCGTTTACTCATAAGTCAATATCCGATCAACCTTTTCAACTTAATCATCCAACTTTGAGACTAAGTGTCTCAATTCAATCTGAAATATCTCCGGACCCGAACCGACTACCCCGGCAAGTCACATAACAACTATAAAGAACAAAATAAATAGTAAGTAAGGGAAGGGGCAACAACTATCAAAACGACCGGACGGATCGTTACATCCGCCCACTCTAAAACAAGCGTTCGTCCTCGAACGGGTCTAGAAACGTACCTGAAGTCTCAAATAGGCGTAGATATCTGTTCCGCATCTCTCGCTCGATCTCCCATGTAGTCTCCTCAACTGGCTGACCTATCCACTGCACCTTCACTGAAGCTATATCCTTTGACCTCAACGTTCGAACCTGCTGATCCAAAATGGCCACCTGCTCCACATCATAAGTCAAATCACAATCACACTGAACCGTGCTGAAATCCAGAACATGAGACGGATCGCCGACATACTTCCGGAGCATAGAAACATGGAATACTGGATGCACACTCGACAAACTAGGTGGCAAGGCAAGCTTGTAAGCCACCTTTCCAATCCTCTGAAGTACCTCAAACGACCCAATATACCGAGGGCTCAACTTGCCTATCTTCCAAAACCTCATAACACCCTTCATGGGTGAAACTTTGAGAAGTACCTTTTCCCCAACCATGAAAGCAACATCACAAACCTTCCTATAGGCGTACCTCTTCTGTCTGGACTGCGTCGTGCGAAGATGATCCTGAATCAATTTAACCTTGTCCAAAGCATCCTGAACCAAGTCAGTACCCAATAGCCTACCCTCCCCAAGCTCAAACCAACCCACTGGATATCGACACCGTCTACCATACAAGCCTCATACGGAGCCATCTGAATGCTCGACTGGTAGATATTATTGTAGGCAAACTCCATGAGCGGCAGAAACTGATCCCAAGAAACCTCGAAATCAATGACACAAGCGCGTAGCATGTCCTCCAATATCTGAATAGTGCACTTGGACTGTCCGTCCGTCTGAGGGTAAAATGTTGTACTCAACTCAACTTGGGTCCCAACTCTTGCTGAACGACTCTCCAAACCTGCAATGTAAACTACGTGCCCCGATCTGAAATGATGGACACTAGCACACCGTGAAGGCGAACAATCTCGCGGATGTAAATCTCAGCCAACCGCTCTGAAGAATGAGTAGTCCCATCTGGAATGAAGTGCGTGGACTTGGTCAGCTGATCCACAATCACCCAAATAACATCAAACTTTCTCAAAGTATGTGGTAGCCCAACTATAAAATCCATGGTGATCTGCTCCCATTTCCACTATAGAATCTCTAGCTTCTGAAGCAATCCACCCATTCACTGATGCTCGTACTTTACCTACTAACAGTTAAGGCACCGAGCTACAAACCCCACTATACCCTTCTTCACTCTTCTCCACCAATAATGCTGCTTCAAGTCTTGGTACATCTTCGCGGCACCTAGATGAATGGAATACCACGAACTGTGGGCCTCCTCAAGAATCAACTCATGTAGCCCATCTACATTAGGCACACAAATCCGACCCTGCATCCTCAACACCCCCATCATCACCAATAGTAATGTCTCTAGCATCAGCGTGCTAAACTGTGTCCTTAAGAACAAGCAAACGAGGATCATCATACTGCCGCTCTTTGATGCTATCATATAAGGAAGACCTAGAAACCACACAAGCTAGAACCCGACTGGGCTCTGAAATATCTAATCTCACGAACTGGTTGGCCAAGGCTTGAACATCAACTGCAAGAGGTCTCTCACCAACAGGTATGAATCCAAGGCTACCTATACTCACTGCCTTTCTACTCAAGGCATCGGCCACCACATTGGCCTTCCTGGGATGATACAGAATAGTGATATCATAATCCTTTTGCAGCTCCAACCATCTCCACTGCCTCAAATTTAGATCCTTTTGTTTGAAAAAGTGCTGGAGACTCCCGTGATCCGTAAATACCTCACAAGACACACCGTACAGATAATGCCTCCAAATCTTCAATGCATGAACGTAACTAACTCCAAATCATGAATAGGGTAATGCTTCTCATGAGGCTTCAACTGACGTGAAGCATAAGAAATCACTCTACCCTCTTGCATCAAGACACACCCCATATAGATCCGAGAAGTATCATAATACACTATATAAGAACCTGAAGCTGAAGACAAAACTAGAACTGGAGCTGTGGTCAAGGCAATCTCGAGCTTCTTAAAGCGCTCCTCACACTCATCCGACCACCTGAAAGGAGAACCCTTTTGGGTCAATTTGGTCAAAGGCTATGCAATAGACGAGAAACCCTCCATGAAGCGATGATTATTACTGGCCAAGACGAGAAAACTCTGAATCTCTGTAGTTGAGGACGGTCTGAGCCAAATCTAAACTGCCTCGGTCTTCTTTGGATCCACCTGAATCCCCTCACTGGACACCTCGTTCCCCAAGAACACCACTGAACTAAGCCAGAACTCATATTTGGAGAACTTGGCATAAAGCTTCTCCTCCCTTAACTGCTGCAACACAACCCTCAAATGCTGGGCATGCTCCTCCTGGCTACGAGAGTACACCATGATATCATCAATGAATACTATAATAAATGAGTCGAGATAAGGCTGAAATACACTGTTCATTAGATGCATGAATGTTGTTGGGGCGTTGGTCTCCTCAAAAGACATCACAAGGAACTCATAATGATCATAACGGGTCCTGAATGTTATCTTTAGAATATCTGAGCCTAGAATCTTCAATTGGTGATACCCAAACTTCAAGTCGATCATAGAGAACACCCTCGCTCTCTAAAGCTGGTCAAATAGATGATCAATGCGCGGCAAAAGATTCTTGTTCTTGATCGTAACTTTGTTCAACTGCCTATAATCGATGCATATCCGCATAGTACCATCCTTCTTCTTCACAAACAGGACCGGTGCACCCCAAGGCGACACACTAGGTCTAATAAACCCCTTATCAAGAAGTTCTTGAAGTTTCTCCTTCAATTTCTTCAACTTAGCTAGTGCTATACGACACGGTGGAATAGAAATGGGCTGAGTGACTGGCACCAAGTCAATAGCAAAGTCATTATACCTGTCGGGCGGCATGCCCGGTAGGTCTGCAGGAAACGCATCAGCAAAAACTCGCACCACCGGAACAAAATAAATAGTAGGAGTATCAGCACCAAGATCCCTTACAAAGGACAAATGAGATAAACAACCCTTCCCAACCATCCCTTGTGTCTTCAAAAATGAAATCACTCTGCTGGGAACATAGTCTAGAGAACCTCTCCACTCAATCCTTGGTAACCTCGACATCGCCAACGTCATGGTCTTAGTGTGACAATCCATAACAGCATGACATGGGGACAACCAATCCATACCCAAGATCACTTCGAAATAAACCACACTAAGAGTCTAGTCTCCAATCTCCCAACAGTCACTACATATGATCGATATACACGGTCCGCAATAATAGTATCGCCCACTAGCATAGATACATTAACAGATGAAACTATGGACTCACGGGGCATATCCAGATAATGAGCAAAATACGATGGTACATGCGAATAAGTGGAACCATGATCAAATAATATAGAAGCGTCCTTATGGAATATTGAGACAATACCTGTGATCACTGCATCTAAAGCAACAACATCTGGTCTGACAAGAATAGCATAGAATCGGGCCTGACCGCCAGCTGATCGGCCTCCCCCTATAGGGCGACCTCTAGCTGCCTGGCCCCTACTCTGAGCTGGCTAGTCGGGTGGTGAAGTAACTAGTGCGAAAGTCGCAGCCTGACTCCTATGCTTCACTGGACCTCCCGGGCGAGTAGGACACTGCTTCCACATATGCCCAAACTCCCCGCACTTGAAGCAACTCCCCGGTGCTGGTGGTAGGGATTGAAGGGGGCCCTGAGTACTAGGATGAACCCTGAACCGATGGAGCATGGGACGAACTCTGAGCTGGAAGGGCACTGAGAGATGACTGACCCTGACAAGCACTGTACGAACCATGACTGGATAATGCACCATGGTGAACTGGATGAGCTATCTGAATGGGACTATAAGGACGACCCCTTCTGTGATAGGACTGCCCCCAGAAGGAACCCCACCAAAACCACCTGAACCTTGAGGCCTCTTGGCCTCCCTCTCCTCATGCTCCTAACTACAGACCATCTCTATCTGCCGAGCAATATCAACCACCTCGTCGAAAGTAGCACCATATACCCTTTCCCTAGTCATAAGCAAACGTAACTGATATGTGAGGCCATCAATGAACCTCCTAATCCTTTCCATATCCGTGGGAACCAAACAAACTGTGTGACGGGCCAACTCAGAAAATATCATCTCGTACTGAGTCACAGACATGCCATCCTGATGTAGCTTCTCAAACTATCTGCACAGCTCCTCCCTACGAGAGTGTGGCACGAACTTCTCCAAGAAGAGAACGGATAACTCACGCTATGTAAGTGGTGCTGCACCGACTGGCCTGCGGCTCTAGCAAGCCTACCACCATCTGAAGGAAGCCCCAGTAAACTGAAAAGTAGTGAATGAGACCCCAGTGGTCTCCAGGATACCTGCCATGCGAAGAATCCGCTAGCACCTATCCAAACAGTCTTGGGCATCCTCATACTCGGCCCCACTGAATGATGGAGGCTGGAGCCTCCCAAATCTCTCTAGTCTCCTCTGCTCATCATCAGCCATAACGGAACCCACTTGGGCCTGAGCAACTGCTACCGGCTGGGCTGTTAGTACCCTCGGTGTCTGAAGTCCCTGCATCACCTGCTCTGGTGTACGGGCGGCGGAAGTCTAAGTACCTCCCTCGTCCTGAGAAGTGTCTGCCATGGACGGAACTGAAACTACATGAGCAAGGCTGGTGCACACCGTCAAAATCTGAGCCAAGGCTACCTGAAAGCCTGGAATCACAATGGGCACAGCTGGTGCCTCTACTGGCCCCACTAGCTCAATCGTATCTGGTACCTCTCATGGCCCTAGCTGGTGGCACTGGTGGCTGTCCGTCCTGTCCGGTAGCACGTGTCCTCACCATCTATGAGAGAATAAAATGCAAAAGTTTAGTTACGGGAATCAATAAGTCAGCACGATAAGAATACAAGAATATGAAGTTTCCTAAGGGTTCAGAAGCCTCTCGAAGATAAGTACATATCTCTCCGTACCAATCCGCAAAACTTTACTAAACCTGCTCATGACTCATGAGACCTATGTAACCTAGGCTCTGATACCAACTTGTCACAACTCAAAACTAACCTGTCATGATGGTGCCTAATGTGGTACTAGGCAAGCCGACACTTCAAAATACTTCCAACACTTTTAAATGAAAAATAAGAATAACACAGGTTTAAATCATCAAAACTCTCAAAAACACTGGATAGAAAGTCAAAACCCAATACGGAAATTCCCAACATCGGGGTGTCACTGAGTACATGAGCGTCTATACAACACAGGTCTAGAATTAATGTCTATGAAAGACTAAAACTAAATACATAAAGCGGAATGATAGGGAAGGAGAGACAAAGTCTGCGAACCCGGGGCAGCTACCTTGGAATCTCTAACGATCAAGCTGCGCAAAGAAATCAACACCCACTGTATCCAAAAAAATATGGATCTGCACAAGAAGTGCAGGGTGTAACGTGAGTACAATGAATTCAGTAAGTAACAAGACTAAATGATGGACTGGAAGTAGTGACCAGCTTCACGGATGTCGCGCCCCTCTTTCTCGCGAAATTGGGCTTTCGACACATGACAACTCTTTTAAAGAAAGGTGTTAAAAGAGAGAGTCGCCACCTAACGGGTTTGAGGTGCATTAGGGCACCTATTTACAAATAACTCTGGTTTAACCAGTTTGCGTCACCAAAGATCGGGTAAGGGCTCAAATTACCTCGAGGAGAAGGTGTTAGGCACTCTTCGAGGTCCACAACTGTGGGTCCCGACCGAACTTGAATTATATGAATTAGTCAAATAGTCAGAGAGAAAAACAAGAAGTTTGAAAATAAATCATTATTAGAAAGTCCTTGAGTAAACACAGATAATTTGTTTAAAGACAAGATGGGGGGTCCTAAGTTTTTTAGCCTAAAGGATCACCCCGTGTAACATAAATAATACTTCGTAACTCCCTCGAGGTGGGGTGTTACTCGTATTATTCAGCGGGCACAGACTATCATCTCCTGCTACCCGATTACTATCTAAAGCGCACTAGTTGATTCTAAACTGTGCCCTATGCGTACACTACCCGTCCCATGCCTATGGCCCAGGAGGCGTTTGGACCTCTATTTTGGATGGTTTCTAGACTTAGCTTAGGCTGCTCTGAAATGATAAAACTAGGCGACATACAAAACAAGTTGGACTTCATGTGAAAGTAATTAAGGGCTCAAGTTAGCCTCCACACTTAGACAACAAATGCATGCGAAATAAATTAGGCATTTGACAGTTTCAGAATTGAGACGAGTTAATGTCATTAAGCCCTATAGACATGATTTCTATGTGACCTTGGAATTCAAACGCACAGACAGTTTCAGATGCAAGGTGCCGTTTTAGATACAGCTTCTAAGAGACTACACAATTGCCCGCTGATTATAGATTATAAGCGATTAAACCTATAGACATGCTATCTATGTGATTTACGCAGTAGTTAGCAGTGATAACCATGGAAGATATTCAGAACTACTCAGTTTGATCCTATAAGCATGCTTTCTAATAGAAATAGTGTTGAAAGTTCAATATTAACACTTAAAAGTGAATGAGATTACTCTATAGGTAGGATTTCTACAATTAGCAACTGAAACTGGTTTTAGCTCCTATAGGCATGTCTCCTAAGTGAGCAATTATAACAACAACACATTAACCAATTAAAACCATATAGGCATAATTTCTAAAATACAGATTTGCAGAACATAAGCTAACATAACCCTAGGGTCATAGTATCTAATGAATATGCCGTAATGCAAATTGAAACATTGGTCACTTTATTTCCTATAGACATGATATCTAACAAACATGTAGAAGCAAAATATGTTAAATGAATTAAACACTCACGTCCTATAGGCAGGTTATCTAACACACATAGTAGCAGAACATGTTTGAGCAAATTAAATACCTATAGGCAGAATTTCTACCCGTTCATGCAAATATTAGAATAAACCCATTTTCCCGATTTTACTAACACCCCAATTATTAGTACAACATTATTACAGACCCAATGAGTGAAATAAATTAAAAGGTTACAAAATAACTATAGTGGGCCTAAGATATGCCCAAAGTATACCCAGCCCAGCCAGGCCTTCATTTACATATCCAACAGGCTTCACCACAGCCTAGAAGTCATAGCCAACCAATCCCAGAAAAACAATCTTCATTTATACAAAATAGCCAAAACCCAGTAGCCAGAGCTGATCAACAACCATTTACACAAACCAATTGGTTTGATCAGTAGGTGAAAAAAGAGGGGCAGAGTTGAACAATTAGGACAAAGTGGCCCAAAGAACCTTAGACCCTAGTGTGTCAAAGTTCACAAGGGTCTCAAAATGGACCCCGAGCAGTGCTCACACTATGGAGGTTGATATAGAAGATTTAGGGGAAGGGGCCCTTGGCTTTCAGACGGCCCAGAATTAGACTCATAACAAGAAACAATCAATAAAAAATAGTAATATATTTGGAAAAAGCATTTGCAAAAACTATAAGATGATCACATAATGAACTCAACAAGCAAACTAACACATTGGGCAGGGTGTCATATGATAAGAAACAATGAACCTAGGATTTGAAAGTCAACAGGCAAAGGCATTAGACTAGTAAAACCAAGTAATGCAACCAGTATAGAACTTAAAGGATCAGATTATACCAAACTCAGGATTACACAATATAATACAAACATGATTAGATATCATAGAGGGTATCAGTTAAGGAGGATTAGTTTGAAGGATAACAGGTTGTTAGAAGTGCAGAATTGGACATGGCAAGAACATATATAGCGGCAACCATAGTCATAAGAGCATACTACACTTAGAGTAAATGTCTTAAACAAGTTAAGGCATGCTAATAACATCAATTAATCACTAGAAGTTCAGAATTAAGCAGAGAACATAGATTAAACCATATAATCAAGGCAGAACATTCGAATTATCAACAACACCAAACTAAACATCCTTCATTCTGTCTAAATTAACTAAGTTAGGTGCATAGATATTATTAGGCTAGCAATTATAGGCAGAATCACATATAAAGAGAGTCAAGGGAATACATTAAGTCGTGCAGTTTTAAAGAACATGCTCAAATAAGAGAATAAACATTGCGAGGGTTTAGAAACTAACCAGTGATTGTTCAATAAAACAAGAAAAGAACAACAGTAAGGACCCAGAGTCTCAAATGTGTCAAGTTCCCAAGGGTTTCAAAAACCCAGGGCAGTGCTCACATCCAAGAGATGGTCAGAAAAGTAGAAATCCGGTGGCCTTGGCTTTAAGTCGGCCAAGAGCCAAACAGGACAGAATAGTAAACAAATACAGAGTTGAAACTTCAATTTTTAGTGAGAGTTTTTAGTGACTTTTTTTCTGTCCAAAAGGGGAAAGGGAATGGGTTTATATAGTGGTAAAAATCAGCACATAATCAAGGAAAACAATCAATCAACCTAAAGAAAAGTAAAGAATAACATGCGAAATTGATTTAGAATCAATTTAGGAGAAGTCAAGCAACCCTAGTTTTTAGGAAAATAAATATTACCAGAATATACACAAAAATAATAACATAGGATGAATATAGACCCAAATACTACTAAATATCAGAGGGTCAAACTAATTTTGGTCCGATTTAAGAAAATCTGAAAACCCTAATTTTGGGTTAAGACAAGTATTGACAAAATTATAATACAAACATGCCATAGTAGAATATATGACAAATAAGGACATAATAATACTTAAAATCAGAGAATCGAACCTATTTTGGTTCGATTAAAAGAGATCTGAAAACCCTAATTTTGGGTTAAGACAAGTATTGACAAAATTATAATACAAACATGCCATAGTAGAATATATGACAAATAAGGACATAATAATACTTAAAATCAGAGAATCGAACCTATTTTGGTTCGATTAAAAGAGATCTGAAAACCCTAATTTTAGGGTAAGTAAGAATCCATAAGAGATACACAAATATTCGTACTTACAAAGAGCAAGATGATGAATGTAGACAGAATATCGAAAAAGTCAAGGATTTGAACCAATTTTGGTTCGATCCTTATGAGATCTACTTGCCATTTTTAGGCAAGCAGTATAAAGGAAGAACCAGTACCAAAGAGAGGCCGTATATGGCAAAGGGTAGCCATAGAATCCCATATCGCGTGGGATTAGGAGAGAATTTAGGAGGGCGGCAGCTAGGGTTCTTAGGAGGAAGAAGGGAGGTGGGATATGAGGGCGGCTAATAGTGGAAAATGGTTAGGGTTAAGGATGAGGGTGGTAAAAAGGGAAGGTTTAATGTGGGCCGTTGATCTCAGAGATCAACGGCCACGATTAGAGGGGAATTGGGTTGGGTGGTTAAAATGGGTCGCGACCGGGTTGTGGGGTTGGGTTAGTTGATTTGGGCTGGGGGTTATTTGGGCTAGGGTATTAGATTTTGGGCCAGTAATTGGTCCGAAAATAGGTAGGATTTTAGGCTAGTTTTTAAATACCCAATATTTAATAAAAAATAATTTATAAAAGTAATTAATAAATAACAAAATATTATTCGTGTACTAAAATAATTAAAAATAATTACTTAACATTATAAAAATATAAAGGGTCATTTTCGCATAAATAATGTAATTTTACATGAATATGGGCTATTATTGCAAAAATGTGCAATTAGCCCTAGAAATGCAAATGTAATTAAAAAATGCATTGAAAATATTTAAAATATTATGTTGGTGTAAATGATTAGTTTAGATGATTAAATCATCATAACAATAATTTGAAGGATAATTACTGGTTATAGAAATGCGGAAATAAATCGATTTAAAGCCTTTAACAATTATGAAAAATTATGAAATATACTTGTATATATATATATATATATATATATATAATGCTTCTCTTTGAGACTCTTATCCATATCGTATGATGCATGAATGCCCAATT